>JAXLNO010005406.1:0-5000 GCA_038087875.1 Malacoraja senta
GATTGGAAGGGTTCAGAGAAGATTTACGAGGATGTTGCCAGGACTCGAGGGGGTGGGCTACAGGGAGAGGTTGTGCAGGCTGGGGCTATATTCCTTGGAGCGTAGGAAGCGGAGGAGCAGCGGTGTGGAGGGGGCTTCACTTTGTGTCAGACACAGGGTGGGGGGGGGAGTGTGTGACTGGACAGTGTAGAGGGGTCTCACTGTCTAAGAGAGAGGGGGGGGGGTGTCCCGGCCTGTGTCGGGGGTAACAGGAGACAGATACAAAATGTTGGAGGAAGATAACTCAATGCTAGCATTTATTTCAAGAGGGCTTGTGTACACACAAACAGGGATGTAATGCTGAGGCTCTACAAGGCCCTGGTCAGGCTGCATTTGGAATATTGTGAGCAGTTTTGGGCCCCGTATCTGAGGAAGGATGTGCTGGCTCTGGAGAGGGTCCAGAGGAGGTTTACAAGAATGATCCCAGGGTTGAGGGGGTTAACCTATGATGAGCGTTTGTCGGCACTGGGCCTGTACTCGCTGGAGTTTAGAAGGATGAGGGGGAACCTCATTGAATCGTACAGAATAGTGAAAGGTATGGATAGAGTGGATGTGGAGAGGATGTTTCCACTAGTGGGAGAGTCTAGGACTAGAGGGCACAGCCTCAGAATTAAAGGGCGCTCTTTTAGAAAGGAGGTGAGGAGGAATTTCTTTAGTCAGAGGGTGGTGAATCTGTGGAATTCTTTGCCACAGAGGGCTGTGGAGGCCAAGTCAGTGGATATTTTTAAGGCAGAGATAGATAGATTCTTGACTAGAACGGGTGTCAAGGGTTATGGGGAGAAGGCAGGAAAATGGGATTGGGAGGGAGAGATCAGCCATGATTGAATGGCGGAGTATAACTTGTGAACTTGTGAATAACTTTGCAGGTCAGGCAGCAAAATAGGTGACGTTTCAGGTCGAGACCCTTCTTCAGACTGAGAGTGAGGGGAAAGGGAAATCAAGAGATATAGACGGTGATGTAGAACAAATGAAAGAACGAAATGCAAAAAAGTAATGATGATAAAGGAAACAGGCCATTGTTAGCTGTTTGCTAGGTGGGAACGAGAAGCTGGTGCGACTTGGGTGGGGGAGGGATGGAGAGAGAGGGAATGGCGGGGTTACTTGATGTTAGAGAAGTCAATGTTCATACCACTGGGCCCAAGCGAAATATGAGGTGCTGTTCCTCCAATTTGCGCTGGGATTCTTAGAATAAAGGGGAGGCAATTTAAGACTGAGGTGAGAAAAAACTTTTTCACCCAGAGAGTTGTGAATTTGTGGAATTCCCTGCCACAGAGGGCAGTGGAGGCCAAGTCACTGGATGGATTTAAGAGAGAGTTAGATAGAGCTCTAGGGGCTAGTGGAGTCAAGGGATATGGGGAGAAGGCAGGCACAGGTTATTGATAGGGGACGATCAGCCATGATCACAATGAATGGCGGTGCTGGCTCGAAGGGCCGAATGGCCTCGTCCTGCACCTATTGTCTATGTTTCTATGTTTCTATGACTCTGACAATGGAGGAGGCCCAGGACAGAAAGGTCAGTGTGGGAATGGGAGGGGGGAGTTAGAGTGTTTGGCAACGGGGAGATCAGGTAGGTAGGTCTAAGCGGAGCGAGTGACAGGGCTGCGTCGGGTGTCACGGACAACGATACAATGAGATAGAACGTTGTTCATCCCCGGAGGGAAACTGTTCTGTACGACAGTCACAACACACAAGGTACAGGGAAACTTCAAATTGATATTAAAGTTCAAAGTGAAAGAAAGCAGGAGTCAAGGTATGTGTCGAGGGGCTGTGGATGGGGTTGACCGGTGGAGTGCGGCCACGCTGACCGCTGCCCTCACCCGAGTCCGCCACATCGCTGACCGCCACGCCTTTCTTCCACGCCATGTGTCCCAGGATGGAGAAGATAGCGAAGCCGGCAAAGAAACTGGTGACACAGTTGCCGGTGACGATGATCAGAGTGTCCCTGAGGGGGGAGAGGATACGTCAGTCCCTTCGGCCCATCGCACCCATGCCGGCCCAGCTGGCTAAGTGCCCGCTTGTCGCCCATACCCCTCGATAACCCTTCCCAATCAATACACCTGTACAAATATCATACCTGTGAGTGGAGTCATACAGTAACACTGCACGGCAACAGGCCCTTCGGCCCACCAGGTCAATACCGACCCAACTGGCATTCTGTTGCTGGTCAGAACTAAAGGGTGCTCTTTTAGGAAGGAGATGAGGAGGAATTTCTTTAGTCAGAGGGTGGTGAATCTGTGGAACTCATTGCCAGTGTTGGTCGTGGAGGCCAAGTCAGTGGATATTTTTCAGGCAGAGATAGATAGATTCTTGATTAGAATGGGTGTCATGGGTTATGAGGAGAAGGCAGGAAAATAGGATTGGGGGGGGGGGGAGAGATCAGCCATGATTGAATGGCGGAGTAGACTCGATGGGCCGAATGGCCTAATTCTACACCTGCATATGGCCCATATCCCTCTAAATCCTGTGCAGGAAGGAACTGCAGGTGCTGGTTTAAACTGAACAGAGACACAAAACGCTGGAGTAACTCGGCGGGACAGGCAGCGTCTCTGGTGAAAAGGAACAGGTGATGTTTCAGGTCAAGACTCTTCTTCATAATCCTCCACAGATGCTGTCTGACCCGCTGAGTTACTCCAGCTATTTGTGTCTATCTACCTCTAAAGCTGCCGTTGCAAATACCTGTACAAATGTCTAAATTTGCCATTATTACTGTCACAGAATCCTACACATAATCTTAGTGCCTGCAATAAGGTAAAATATCCAGGGCATTTTATTACAGACCAAATGACAGATGATGAGGATGTTTATAGGCAATGACACATGCTGTATGTACAGGCGAATATCCTCTTGCGCAAGTTTGGTGCGTGTACAGATGTGGTGAAGATGTCGGGGTTTAGAGCATACTGCACACCACTCTATACTGTGCACCTGTGGTCGAACTATGGAAAGACAAGTTTGCAGAGACTAAAGGTGTCATATAATGATGCCATGAGAACACTGTTTAGGAAACCTAGATGGTGTAGTGTTAGTAACATGTTTGTGGCTGCAGGAGTTAGTACTTCAGAAGCTATCCGAAGAAATCATATGTATAAATTCACCTGCAGGATAAATGACTCTAAAAATGTAATTATTGTGGCCTTGTCAAACATAAGGTTTAGTACAACACGCTACCAATCCCAGTTGTGGAGACACTGGGATCGTTGTCTCCTTGTAGGACATTTTTATTCTGGATTTTAATTCATGTATTGTCTGGAATAAAGTTTAATAACACAACGTGGAAACAGGCCCTTTGTCCCAACTTGCCCATGGCAACCAACATGCCCCCTTGTGTGGAACTCTCTGCCACAGAAGGCAGTGGAGGCCGATTCACTGGATGTTTTCAAGAGAGAGTTAGATCTAGCTCTTGGGGCCAAACAGAATCAAGGGATATGGGGAGAAGGCAGGAACGGGGTACTGATTGTGGATGATCAGCCATGATCACATTGAATGTCGGTGCTGGCTGGAAGAGTATAGAAGTTGGGATGTAATGTTAAAATTGTACAAGGCATTGGTGAGGCCAATTCTGGAGTATGGAGTACAATTTTGGTCGCCTAATTATAGGAAGGATGTCAACAAAATAGAGAGAGTACAGAGGAGATTTACTAGAATGTTGCCTGGGTTTCAGCAACTAAGTTACAGAGAAAGGTTGAACAAGTTAGGTCTTTATTCTTTGGAGCGCAGAAGGTTAAGAGGGGACTTGATAGAGGTCTTTAAAATTATGAGCGGGTTAGACAGAGTGGACGTGGATAAGCTTTTCCCATTGAGAGTAGGGAAGATTCAAACAAGGGGACATGACTTGAGAATTAAGGGACAGAAGTTTAGGGGTAACATTAGGGGGAACTTCTTTACTCAGAGAGTGGTAGCTGTGTGGAATGAGCTTCCAGTGGAAGTGGTGGAGGCAGGTTTGATTTTATCCTTTAAAAATAGATTGGATGGGTATATGGACGGGAAAGGAATGGAGGGTTATGGTCTGAGTGCAGGTAGATGGGACTAGGTGAGAGTAAGTGTTCGGCACGGACTAGAAGGGACGAGATGGCCTGTTTCCGTGCTGTAATGGTTATATGGTTATATGGAAGGGACGAATGGCCTACTCCTGCACCTATTGTCTATGTTTCTATAGTCCCACCTGCCTGCATTTGGCCCATATACCTCGAAACCTGTCCGATCCATATGTACAGCACCTGTCTAAATGTTTCTTAAACGTTGCATTTAATTGTTTTATCTGGTTTAGTTGAGTTTCTTGTCGTACAGTGATAAGTGTTTTTGTCGCGTGTTCTCCAGTCAAAGAGAGAAGACTCAGACATGATTACACCCAAGTCAACCACAGCGTACAGATACAGGATAAAGGAAATGACGTTTAGTGCCAGATAATGTCCAATGAAGATAGTCCCATGGTCTCCAATGAGGTGGATGGTGAATGTAGTTGTACCCACTTGTTACAGCTTCCTCTGGCAGTTTGTGCCAGATACAGACCACCCTCTGAGTGTAGAAGTTGCCCCTGAGGTCCCTCTTAAATCTCTCCCCTCTCACCTTAACCCTGTGCCCTCTAGTTGTAGAATCCTCTACCCTGGGAAACAGACTGTGAGCGTTCACTTTATCCGTGCCCCTCATGATCTTGTCCACCTCAATAAGGTCACCCCTCAGCCCCCTACACGCAACGCAACACTCCAAACGCAGCTGAACCAAAGAGCTAGAGAGGTTTTAGACGTATAGAGATACAGCGCTGAAACAGGCCCTGACTCACCGAGACCGCGCCGACCAGCGATCACCCCGTAGACCGACACTACCCTACACACACACACACACGGGACAATTTACAATCTTTACCAAAGCCAATTAGCCAACAAACCTCAACGTCTCTTGATCATGGGAGGAAACCGGAGCACCCGGAGAAAACCCACGCGGTCACGGGGAGAACATGCAAA
>JAXLNO010005406.1:20000-22500 GCA_038087875.1 Malacoraja senta
CCATTTAGAACGGAGACGAGGAAACACTTTTTCACACAGAGAGTGGTGAGTCTGTGGAATTCTCTGCCTCAGAGGGCGGTGGAGGCCGGTTCTCTGGATGCTTTCAAGAGAGAGCTGGATAGGGCTCTTAAAGGTAGCGGAGTCATGGGATATGGGGGGAAGGCAGGAACAGGGTACTGATTGGGGATGATCAGCCATGATCACATTGAATGCAGGTGCTGGCTCGAAGGGCCGAATGGCCTACTCCTGCACCTATTGTCTATTGTCCATTGAAGGACGTGCTGATTGGGATAGTGGGCTGAGAAGTGGCAGATGGAAGCAAAATGTGGTCGTGGGAATAAGGGCGTAGACTACTTTCTAAATAAGGAGAGCATTTGGAAATGGGAGGTGCGTAGGGACTTGGGAATACTTGTGCGGGATTGCCATGAAATTGAATCAGTAGTAAGGGAGGCAAATGCAGAGGGAACATGACTAGGGTAGACAAAAATGCTGGAGGAACTCAGCGGGTGAGGCAGCATCTCTGGAGCGAAGGAATGGGCCACGTTTCGGGTCGGGACCCTTCCTCAGACTGATGTAGGGGTGGGGGGGGGGGCGCGAAGAAGAAAGGAAGAGGCGGAGACAGTGGGCTGTGGGAGAGCTGGGAAGTGTAGCATTTCCTGCGGTTGCAAGGGAAAGTGCTCGGGGAGGGTGGGAAGGGAAGAATTGACCAGGGAGTTATGGAGGGAGCGGTCTCTGCGGAAAATCAACAGGGGAGGAGATGGGAAGATGTGGCCAGTGGTGGGATCCCGTTGGAGGTGGCAAAAATGTCAGAGGATCATATGTTGTATGTGACGGCTGGTGGGGTGGAAGGTGAGGACAAGGGGGACTCTGTCCTTGTTACGAGGGGAGGGGGGGATGGGGAGTGAGAGCAGAGTCATGGGGTATAGAGGAGACCCTGGTGAGAGCCTCATCTATAGTCGAAGATGGGAACCCCCGTTCCCTGAAGAATGAGGACAACTCTGATGCCCTGGTGTGGAACACCTCCGCCCTTCACCATCACTAGACTGCAGGGAAGGGCAGGAATAACTCACTTCCAGAAGAATTCACTGGCAGTCAGAGAGCTGTGGTTGGCTGTCAGATTCTGTGGGAATGTGAGAGAGACATTATCATTCATGGCCACTCCAGTGTGAGGTTTACCGAGACGCATCACAGCACGGTTTGGGAACAGCTCCATCATATAACCATATAACCATATAACAATTACAGCACGGAAACAGGCCATCTCGGCCCTTCTAGTCCATGCCAAACACTTACTCTCACCTAGTCCCATCTACCTGCACAGACCATAACCCTCCATTCCTTTCCCGTCCATATACCCATCCAATCTATTTTTAAAGGATAAAATCGAACCAGCCTCCACCACTTCCACTGGAAGCTCATTCTACACAGCTACCACTCTCTGAGTAAAGAAGTTCCCCCTAATGTTCCCCCTAAACTTCTGTCCCTTAATTCTCAAGTCATGTCCCCTTGTTTGAATCTTCCCTACTCTCAATGGGAAAAGCTTATCCACGTCCACTCTGTCTAACCCGCTCATCATTTTAAAGACCTCTATCAAGTCCCCCCTTAACCTTCTGCGCTCCAAAGAATAAAGACCTAACTTGTTCAACCTTTCTCTGTAACTTAGGTGCTGAAACCCAGGCAACATTCTAGTAAATCTCCTCTGTACTCTCTCTCTCATCCAAGACTGCAAGAAATTACAGAGAATTGTGGACGCAGCCCAGACCATCACACACACACAAACCAACCTCCCTTCCATTGACTCCATCTACACCTCACGCTGCCTCGGCAAGGCCAGCAGCATCATCAAGGACCAGTCTCACCCCGGCCACTCCCTCTTCTCCCCTCTCCCATCAGGCAAGAGGTACAGAAGTGTGAATACCTGCCCCAATTAATAACACCCGTCGGGACGGACACAAACGCTGGAGTAACTCAGCGGGACAGGCAGCATCTCTGGAGAGAAGGAATGGGTGACGTCTCAGGTCAACACCTTTCCTTCTTACACTACGGCACGGTGGCGCAGCGGTAGAGTTGCTGCCTCACAGCGCCAGAGACCCGGGTTCCATCCTAACTACGGGTGCTGTCTGTACGGAGTTTGCACGTTCACCCCGTGACCTGCGTGGGTTTTCTCCGGGTGCTCCGGTTTCCTCCCACACTCCAAAGACGTGCAGGTTTGTGGGTTAATTGGTTTTGGTAAAAATTGTAAATTGTCTCTAATGTGTGGGATAGCGTTAGTGTGCGGGGATCGCTGGGTCGGCACGGGCTCGGTGGGCCGAAGGGCCTGTTTCCGCGCTGTATCTCTAAACTAAACTGAACTGAACCTAAACTAACCTTAATTAAACTAAACTAATAACATCCATCAACAGTCGAGTCTCGGTATAGTTGACAATAAAAAATTAAGTTAAACTCTGAGCTTACCTGGCACAGGTAAATTAAACTCTGAGCTTACCTGGCACAGGTAAAT
>JAXLNO010005406.1:27500-49701 GCA_038087875.1 Malacoraja senta
GATCATGGCTGATCATCCCCAATCAGTACCCCGTTCCTGCCTTCTCCCCATATCCCCTGACTCCGCTATCTTTAAGAGCCCTATCTAGCTCTCTCTTGAAAGCATCCAGAGAACCGGCCTCCACCGCCCTCTGAGGCAGAGAATTCCACAGACTCACCACTCTCTGTGTGAAAAAGTGTTTCCTCGTCTCCGTTCTAAATGGCTTACTCCTTATTCTTAAACTGTGTCCCCTGGTTCTGGACTTCCCCCAACCTCTGACACCCGTACTAATCAAGAACCTGTCTAAGAATCTGCCTTTAGAATACCCACTGACTTGGCCCCCACACAGCCGCCTGTGGCAATGAACTCCACAGATTCACCGCCCTGTGACTCAAGACTGAAGCATGTGCCGTTCCTCCCCACAGGTTCAGCCTACCTCCTCCATTGCGGTAGCAGAGGTAAGGAAACCTCCATACGTTCCCCAGCCCCACACAGTAGCCGATACAGCTGAGCAAGAACTCGTGCTTGCCGCCCCAGCCACCACGGGCCGGAGGCTGCTCGGGGAGCGGAGCCGGGGGGTCAGGCGGAGGTACACTCTGCGCAGCCACCTCCGCCCCCTCCTGGGTCCTGACCGGGCTCTCCACGTGTCCGTTGGCGAGTGTCATGGAAGCCTGTGGATGGAGGGAGAGAGAACAGACCCGACCATTAGTAAACAATAGACAATAGCCAAAACAATAGACAATAGACAATAGACAATAGGTGCAGGAGTAGGCCATTCGGCCCTTCGAGCCTGCACTGCCATTCAATGTGATCATGGCTGATCATCCCCAATCAGTACCCCGTTCCTGCCTTCTCCCCATATCCCCTGACTCCGCTATCTTTAAGAGCCCTATCTAGCTCTCTCTTAAAAACATCCAGAGAACCGGCCTCCACCGCCCTCTGAGGCAGAGAATCCCACAGACTCACCACTCTCTGTGAGAAAAAGTGTTTCCTCATTTCCGTTCTAAATGGCTTACTCCTTATTCTTAAACTGTGGCCCCTGGCTCTGGACTCCCCCAACATCGGGAACATGTTTCCTGCCTCTAGCGTGTCCAAGCCCATAACAATCTTATATATTTCAATGAGATCGCCTCTCATCTTTAAACTCCAGAGTGTACAAGCCCAGCCGCTCCATTCTCTCAGCATATGACAGTCCCGCCATCCCGAGAATTAACCTTGTAAACCTACGCTGCACTCCCTCAATAGCAAGAATGTCCTTCCTCAAATTAGGGGACCAAAACTGCACACAATACTCCAGGTGTGGCCTCACTAGGGCTCTGTACAACTGCAGAAGGACCTCTTTGCTCCTATATTCGATTCCTCTTGTTATAAACCATCCCATTTATGGGCCTGTCCCAATTACACAACTTTTTTGGCGACTTGCCGGCACCCGACATAGGTCGTTGCAGGTGGCCGAAAATGTTCAACATGTTGAACATCCAGCAGGGACCAGAGCAAGGTACGACTCTTTGGGCGACGACTCACGACCATACAGGCTTCACCCCGCGACATGTCACCTGTACGGTCGTGAGTCGTCTCCTCAGTCGCCCAAAGAGTCGTAGCATATTTCTGGTCGCTGCTGGATTTTCCACATGTTGAACATTTTCAGCGACCTATAACGGGTGCCGGCAGTCGCCGAAAAAGTCGCGTAAGTGGGACAGGCCCTTTACTGTTCTAGAACTGCTCAGCACGGAAACAGGTCCTTAGCTAACCCACGATCCAAATCAAAACCGCTGTGGTGTATAAGAACGGAGACGAGGAAAAACTTTATCACACAGAGAGTGTTCAACAGCAATCAGTCTATTAAACACAACTTCAAACAAACTCTGAACTATAACAGTCTATTGTACTTTGTCCGTTTATTTATTGTGTATCTATGGTCTATAGACACACTGGACTTTATCTCCCGTTCTGTATTCTGTTTACATGTTCTGTTGTGCTGCAGCAAGTAAGAATTTCATTGTCCTATCTGGGACACATGACAATAAAACTCTTTTGACTCTTGACTCTCTTGTGAGTCTGTGGAATTCTCTGCCTCAGAGGGCGGTGGAGGCCGGTTCTCTGGATACTTTCAAGACAGAGCTAGATATTGCTCTTAAAGATAGTGGAGTCAGGGGATCTGGGGAGAAGGCAGGAACGGGGTACTGATTGGGGATGATCAGCCATGATCACATTAAATGGCGGTGCTGGCTCGAAGGGCCAAATGGCCTCCTCCTGCACCTATTGTCTGATGTCTGTTGTCATAAGGAATAGGAGAAGAATCAGGCCATTCGGCCCATCAAGTCTACTCTGCCATTCAATCATGGCTGATCTATCTCTCCCTCCTAACCCCATTCTCCTGCCTTCTCCCCATAACCTCTGACAACCGTACTGATCAAGAATCTATCTATCTCTGCCTTAATATCTCTGCGGAGTCAGGGGATATGGGGAGAAGGCAGGAACGGGGTACTGATTGGGGATGATCAGCCATGATCACATTGAATGGCGGTGCAGGCTTGTGGGGCCTAATGGCCTACTCCTGCACCTATTGTCTATGGTCTATGGTCTAAATATCCACCGACTTGGCCTCCACAACCATACTAATAATCTCCTGCTTAATTACAGAAAAACTTCCCAAACACACACTCCAGCACATTTAAAATATCTGCCGTTATTTTAGGTAAATATGGAATTTTCCATTTGATGAACCTGTACAGGACAGCGGCTGGGAGACACACTATGTGCCCATAAAGGTGGGCTGTGGAGGCTTTGCAGGACGCTCACTCTGCAAAGTCCTCAACCAGTTGGGCGTCACGGGGCTGGCGAGGAAGAGGGCCATCCAACCCGCAAGCGAAGCCGCAGAGAAAGCCACCAGGTGGCTTTGGATTAAGAGGGCTGATCCGTGGGCGGTTGCTGCTGGGACACGTCGGGGCTTGATCAATCCCAGCTGGGTCGACTGGGCGAGGGTGTCTGATGTTGTGTGATCCGATGACCCCAGGTCACAGCAATGAGGATGCGTCCCAGCGCATCTAGAAGGTGTATCTTTCACACTCACACTACATCTGTAGAGGACTGAACAAATCACACAATTCTGGGGCACGATGCTTGACAATAGACAATAGACAATAGGTGCAGGAGGAGGCCATTTAGCTCTTCGAGCCAGCACCGCCATTCAATGTGATCATGGCTGATCATCCCCAATCAGTATCCCGTTCCTGCCTTCTCCCCATATCCCCTGACTCCGCTATCTTTAAGAGCCCTATCTAACTCTCTCTTGAAAGCATCCAGAGAACCGGCCTCCACCGCCCTCTGAGGCAGAGAAATCCACAGACTCACCAGTCTCTGTGAGAAAAAGTGTTTCCTCGTCTCCGTTCTAAATGGCTTACTCCTTATTCTTAAACTGTGGCCCCTGGTTCTGGACTCCCCCAACATCGGGAACATGTTTCCTGCCTCTAGCGTGTCCAAGCCCTTAACAATCTTGAGTCAAAGTGTTGGTGAAAAACACTGTACAGATTATGATGTTTGTTAAATCACAGCATTTAATCTAAAATATTACAACATATTGTTTTAAAGAAATATAATTGTCACTGTATTGGTTTGTTTCATTCGTTCTTCCAGCTGTCTTGGTCTTTAGAGATACATCAGGTCATCGAGTCCCCACCGACCAGCGATCCCCGCACGCTAACACCATCCTACACACACTAGGGACAATTTACAATTTTATCAAAGACAATTAATCTACAAACCTGCGCGTCTTTGGAGTGTGGGAGGAAACCGGAGCGCCAGGAGAAAACCCACGCAGGTCACGGGGAGAACGGACAAACTCCGTACAGACAGCACCCGTAGTCAGAATGGATCCCGGGTCAGCAGAGTGAATTAGGACAGAGAGACATTGTCAGACAGAGGGTGAGGAATATATGGAGGAGGTTTGGGATACAGTGTATATCTGGGAGGATCAGGGTGTCGTGATAGATTTTACTTCGGAGTCACGTGAGTGACTACGTGAAGAACCCCGCCAGTGCGCCTGCGCGTCATTACGTCAGACGCCTTGACGCAAACGGACGTGAGGAGCTGAGCTCCTACAGTGGTTTGTAGTTTTTCAACTACAAGGTAAGTAAAAACTTTTTTCATGTTTTCCAGGTCCGTTTACTGTGGGTCTATGGGGATTTTTTCCACAGACGCCATGGAAAAAACGGACAGGGGGAAGAGGCGAGCGACACAGCCGACAGAAGTCGGGATAGTCGGGGAGTCTGCGGTTAGAGACCAACCGCCTCTAAACCCCGGTACAGTCGCCAGTGGTGAGCATAGCGACTGTGGACCTGGGGCTGGTGAAAACACAGTCAGTGCCTGTCGGGCAAAAGACGAAGTTTAAATCCCAACGGCCCACGGAGGGAGTCCCAGGCAATGGAAGTAGCTCCAGGGCTAGATACTGCTTTCGAGCGTATTGCCCAAATAGAAAGCCTTTTACATAGGCTGTTGGAGCAAAGTTCACTCAGGGAGGAGTGTACTGTAATCCAAGCTGCAGGAAGCAGCTTAACAACACCTGGCTCAGGGCTGATGGAATGCACCCTCAGGGATGAGGAGCGTGCTACGGGTCATGAGATTTCAGACCCCGACACTGACGGTGAGGCTGTACAAGGCGATGAACGGCAGCTGCCAGATGTTCCACCCCTGGCAGTAGGATTCGCTGCCCCGTCAGGGTCAGGAGAGCCATTAGGAGAAGAACTGGCCTCCTTAATAAATTACTTGGTTTAACATCAGCTGGAACAGCAGGAGGTGGATGAGACTGCAAGAAAGCAGGAGACCCCAAGTAACTGTGGGTTGCTGAAAGCAGCAGCAGTGAACCAAATTATCTGGAATCAGTTGCAGAGAATATTAAAGCTGCTGGGTTCTGGAATAACTGCTTTTACCAGAATAGCAGGTAACAGCCAAGAGATGACGAAGTTGCATCAGGAAGCACTGGGGTTGCTATGCAGCACCCACTTCGAGATCAATTATCTGAGGAAGGTGCTATACGGCCTACTATGAATCCGAAATTCGCAGCACTCTGCAAACCAAGTAATATACAATTACCCAACTTACTCTTTGGAGAGGATCTCAGGAGACGTATTAAAGAGTTGGAAGATGAAGCGAAAACAGGATTGATAAAAACATCAATGGTTGCAAAGTCTGTAAAGAGGAAGTATCCTTTCAGACGTCATACGGATCCTAGACCAGGACCAAATCGCTCATCAACGCAGGGACGTAGCTGGCGGCCTGCAGCGGGAGTAAGAACCAGTGGTGGTGCTTCCGGGAGAATCCAGGGATCTCAGAATATTCAAATGACTCAAGAGGTAGGTGGACCTGGTTCTCATGGGAACATACTAACTGGATTAAGTCCAAAAGTTGGAGGCAGATTACGTCTCTTCTATAAACATTGGAAGAAGATTACTTCAGATGTGGTAATTCTGAATAATATACAAGGATTTCGAATTGAATTCAATCCAAATTAGGATTTGCCTGTCCAGCATGTTCCTAGCAGAACTCTCCACTTTGCGAAGTAATGGAGGTTCAAGTTGCGCTTCAAAACCCTATATATAAAAGGTGTTATTGAAGAATCAGTCTAACAAATTCACCAATTTGGGTCAAATATATTCCCTCGATCAAAAAAGGATGGAGGATGTAGGATTATTCTAGACTTGACAAGTCTGAATCCTTTTGTTTAATTTAAACATTTTAAAAGGGAGACATTTGTGACTGCCAAACAACTTATTTCAGAAGCATGTCATATGGCAACTATAGATTTACATGGATGAACTAGTTATGGCAGTTCAAAGCTTTGCCTAATGGGTTAACGTCCTCTCCCAGAATATTCACAAAATTGTTTAAATCAATTCTGGGGTTGCTGAGAAGCCAGGGGCATGTACTAATGGCATACTTGGATGATGCCCTGATTATAGGAAGGACAAAACAGTCAACAGAAGCATCTGTTGCAGTTGTGAAATCAACTTTTGAAAGTTTGGGGGTTTCTAATTCATCCAAAGAAATCAAGGTTAAAACATGTACCTCGATTGATTATTTGGGTTCACAATTGATTCAGTCCAAATGAAAATTACTTTGCCCAGTGAAAAAGGGTGGAGTTGATTAAAGATTGCAGTAATCTGTTAAACGAGCAAAAACCCTCAATTAGAACAGGTGGCTCGAGTACTGGGGAAAATTAGTAGCAGCATTCCCAGCAGTCCAATACGGACCATTACATTATCAACAGCTGCAGAGAATTAAAGAACAGGCACTGAGAATGTATGCTGGTCATTTTGATAGAACCATGCAAGTAACAACAAATGCTGTTTCTAATCTGCAGTGGTGGATTCTACATGTCTCAAGCAGTCCCAGCAAAGTGCTGATTGAACAACCTTCCATGATATTACAAACTGATGCCAGTGCACTAGGATGGGGTGCAACTGACTTAGCATCTAGCTGCGGAGGCAGATGGAATCAGGAAGAGTCATTGTTACTGCAGACATGGGGAGTTAACTATTTGGAGTTTTAGGATGTTTCTATGGACTCCAAGCTTATTGTTCTAACACAACTAAAAGGCATGTTCAAGTTCAAATTGATAAACAACAGCAGTTGCCTATATTAATGATATGGGTGGAATCAAGTCAGGTCATGTGACAAAATGGCTAATCAACTTTGGTCTGGGTGTATTGAAAAGAACATTTGGATTTCAGCTATCTACCAGGTAGAATGAACACGATAGCAGACACCAGGTCACGAAAGTTCCATGATGATAAAGAATGGAATGTTGAATCGAGAGGTATTCAATGATATAGGAATCAGATTTGGAATGCCCGACATCGACTTGTTTGCATCTAGACTGAATCATCAGCTATCGAGATATGTCTCATGGGAATCAGATCCAGGAGCAGTGGCGATTGATGCTTTCTCGCTACATTGGGGTGGTATGTTTTCATATATATTTCCACTTTTCTGCCTCACAAGCCAATGTTTGCTTAAAATCAGGCAAGATGCTGCTTCAAGGGTATTGGTAGTACCAGATTGGCCTACACAGCCATGGTATCCGTTGATATTAGAATTAACAACACAAATGTTGATGAAAGTCCCAAAAAGGAGTAATTTATTGCTGCACCCTGTAACAGGGTAACAACATCCATTATATGATTGTTTGGATTTGTTGATTTGCAGGTTTTAAGAATGCCTTTTCTGGGACGAGGACTGTCTGAGCGTACTGTGGACATGCTTACGACAGCCTGGAGGAAGAGCACTCAAAAACAGTACCTGTTTTATATTAAGAAATGGGAAGAGTTCTGTGTACAAAAGAATGTGGAATATAGTACAGCAGATATTTCAAATGTTTAGAATTTCTGTCAAAACTTTATTATGATGAAGGTCTGAGTTGTAGTGCAATTAATTCAGCCAGAAGTGCATTGTCCTCGTATTTGGTTCTGGATTCAGAAAGAAACTCAAATGGGTCACAGCCAATTGTTTCCAGACTAATGAAAGGAATCTTTAATTCCAAACCACCGAAACCTAGGTACATGACAATCTGGGATGTAAGTGTGGTACTGAAACTACTTCGTGAATGGTCATCAAGTGTGTCTTTACCTTTGGCCAAGCTCAGTATGAAAGTATTAATGCTTATGGCATGAGTGACAGCACAACGAGTGCAAACACTTGGAAAATTACAAATAGACAGTATGGAAGTAACTGAAGACAAGGTTGCATTCTATATCTATGACCTACTAAAGCAAATTAGGCCAGGTGTGACAGGATTTAAAATTATGCTAGCAGCATATCCAAATGATCCTTGTCTCTGTATTAAGACATATTTATTACAATACATTGAGGTCACAAAGAATTTGAGAAATACGGAAACTGGGTTGTTGATCACACACAAGAAACCACACAAGAGAGTTTCAATACAGAATATTTCCAGATGGATAAAAGAAGTCTTAACAGCTGCTGGTATTAACACTTATGTTTTTACGTCTCACTCGACTAGGGCAGCAGAAACGTCGGAGGACAGGGCAAAAGAAGTCCCCGTCGACCATATCCTCGCAGCCGCCGGGTGGTCCAATGAGTTGATGTTTCAACATTTTTACCATCGGCCTATTGTTAATGCGGGATTGTTTGCAGAAACTATTTTAAGTTCTGTGTAAATTCCTCTGGTTTAAAGGGGATCTGATTCATTTCATTATTGAAATGAATTACTGCATTTGTGGTACAAATGTTATTATGAATGCATGATTGATTATTCTCGTTCCGAGTCAATCAATGCAGTGAGAAGCCGGGATTGATCCATGGCATGAAATCACAAAGCTTTCAAATCTTCACGTAGTCACTCACGTGACTCCGAAGTAAAATAGTAAGATTAAACGAGAACTTACCTAAATTTGAAGTTTGATCTTTATTTTATGAGGAGTTACGTAGGTGATTACGTGCCCGCCACGACCCTACCCTCTATCATAAAGGTCAGATGGAAGTTCTTGTATTACTCGTTTTATTATGAGACTATATTACTTCGGTTGTTGTTTTTTGTGATTTCACACCGCTGCTTTGAAGATTGACGCGCAGGCGCACTGGCGGGGTTCTTCACGTAATCACCTACGTAACTCCTCATAAAATAAAGATCAAACTTCAAACTTGGGTAAGTTCTCGTTTAATCTTACTATTAAATATGAGAGGCATGGATAACTGAAAACGTATTGAATTCTGGCCGCATCTGGAGTTCTGGTTGCCTCCATTACAGGAAGCACGTGGGGGCTTTGGAGACGGTGCAGAGGAGGTTTACCAGAACGATGCCGGGATTGGAGGGTTTCAGCTACAGGGAGAGGCTGGACAGACTTGGGTTGTTTTTTCTGGAACGTCGGAGTTTGAGGGTGGAAGGACCATAGATAGGGTAGACAGTCAGAACCTTTTACTTGGTGGAAATGTCAAAATCTAGTCGGCAAAACTTCAAGGTGAGAGGGGCAAAGTTTAAAGGAGACTAGACCAAGTGGGACCCGTTGGGTCCCTGTCACACGGGAGGCCTGGTCCCCCAATGCCACCTGGTCCCCCAACATAATATTCCACCACTCACCCAATCCCCCAATGTAATATTCCACCACTCACCCATAGCCCCCAACTGCGCAGGTGCAGCTCATTTCCCCTCATCCCCCAGCACTCCCCTCCCCCTCTTCACCCTCCCTCTTCTTTCCCCTCTCCACCTCCCCTCCCCCAATCCCTTCCTCACCTCTCCCTCCTTTCCCCTGCCCTCAGTCACTCCCTCCATAACTCCTCTCCCCTCCAGAGGGTGGTGGGTGCCTGGAACGCGCTGCCAGGGGTGGTGGTGGAGGCAGATACAATAGTGGTGTTTAAGACTTTAATTTCGTTTAGTTTCCAGATACAGGGCGGCAACAGGCCCTTCGGCCCACCGAGCCCGTACCGGCCAGCGATCCCCGCACATTAACACAATCCCCCACTAGGGACTCTTTACATTTACACCATTTTTACCAAGCTAATTAACCTACAAAACTGTACGACTTGAGTGTGGGAGGAAACGGAAGATCTCGGAGAAAACCCACGCAGGTCACGGGGAGAACATGCAAACTCCGTACAGCCAGCACCCATCGTCAGGATCGAACCCGGGTCTCTGGCCAACATGAGGTAGATCGGAGATCGGGAATGCATCCCTGGGATATGTGCCGTTGTGAAGTGCCGGAAGATGCCCTTTGTCGTTGCCCTTTATGTAGCGACTCTATGCATACCTTGGGTTGTTCTATGGCCAAGAGGCTCTTAGAAATGGTGCAGAGAATAGAGGAATATAGATCATGTGCGGGCAGTGTTTAGTCTAACGTTCATACAGATATTGTGGGCTGAAGGGCATGATCCTGTGATGTACTGTGACCTATCCTAGTATAGACACAGTGGGCTGAAGGGCCTGTTTCTGTGATGTACTGTGTCCTATCCTAGTATAGACAGTGGGCTGAAGGGCCTGCTCCTGTGTTGTACTGTGTTAGGATGGACATGGTGGGCTGAAGGGCCTGTTCCTGTGATGTATTGTGTCCTATGCTAGTATAGACCCAGTGGGCTGATGGGCCTGTTCCTTTGATGTACTGTGTCCTATGTTAGTATGGACACAGTGGGCTGAAGGGCCTGTTTCTGTGATGTACTGTGTTAGGATGGACATGGTGGGCTGAAGGGCCTGTTCCTGTGATATATTGTGTCCTATGTTAGTATGGACACAGTGGGCTGAAGGGCCTGTTTCTGTGATGTACTGTGTCCTATCCTAGTATAGACACAGTGGGCTGAAGGGCCTGTTTCTGTGATGTACTGTGTCCTATCCTAGTATAGACAGTGGGCTGAAGGGCCTGCTCCTGTGTTGTACTGTGTTAGGATGGACATGGTGGGCTGAAGGGCCTGTTCCTGTGATATATTGTGTCCTATGTTAGGATGGACACAGTGGGCTGAAGGGCCTGTTCCTGTGATGTACTGTGTCCTATGTTAGTATGGACACAGTGGGCTGAAGGGCCTGTTTCTATATTACATACCCTCTGACATCCAGTCCCAGTGTTGATGTGTGTGAAGGAAGTGCAGATGCTGGTTTAAACCAAAGATAGACACAAAAAGCTGGAGTGACTCAGCGGGACAGGCAGCATCGCTGGGGAGACAAGGAATGGGTGACGTTTCAGGTCGAGGCCTGCCTATATTTTCGGTTGCAGCATTCATGGAACACATCTCAATTAGGGCACACCTCAAATTCCTCAGCTCAAAGAAATTCTGATGCGTCGACAAAAACGTGGACCAAAACAGGAAATGCTGGTAATTCTCAGCAGGTTAGGCAGCAGGAATTCGAGGGGAGGAAGGGAGTCAACCTTTTGCTTCAGTGACCTTTCGTGCCTTGCTGTTCCTCCGCAGATGCTGCCTGACCCGCTGTGAGTTTCCTGCATCATCAACTTTAACTTTACCCAATCCCAGGGGAAGTCAGCCTTGATTTGGGTCTTTGTTGTGCATTCACAAGGTATGCAAAGAGCGGCCACATAAAGGGCACTGGCAAAGTGACAAAGTATCCCGTGCCAGGTCCTCCTTTATTCCCCCC
Organism: Malacoraja senta; assembly: GCA_038087875.1. Classification (NCBI taxonomy): domain Eukaryota; kingdom Metazoa; phylum Chordata; class Chondrichthyes; order Rajiformes; family Rajidae; genus Malacoraja; species Malacoraja senta. The sequence goes on from JAXLNO010005406.1 coordinate 38,575, forward strand.
CTACCCCCACCCCCCCATGCCGGTTCCCCCTTTGTTCTCGGTGGCGCGTCCATCTTCCGGCTCATATAGATACATAGATACATAGAAAATAGGTGCAGGAGTAGGCCATTCGGCCTTTCGAGCCTGCACCGCCATTCAATATGATCATGGCTGATCATCCAACTCGGTATCCTGTACCTGCCTTCTCTCCATACCCCCTGATCCCTTTAGCCACAAGGGCCACATCTAACTCACTCTTAAATATAGCCAATGAACTGGCCTCAACTACCCTCTGTGGCAGAGAGTTCCAGAGATTCACCACTCTCTGTGTGAAAAAGTTTTTTCTCATCTCGGTCTTAAAGGATTTCCCCCTTATCCTTAAGCTGTGACCCCTTGTCCTGGACAAAGATCGGGAATGCATCTTCCAATCCACCACTTGTGGCCCTTGCACTTCTTTCTATCTGCACTTTTTCCGTGGCTGTAACTCCATCTCCAAAGTTTGCAGATGACTCCGTCCTTGTGAGCTGGATCTCGGAACAGCGCTGAGACGGAGTAGCTGAAGGGGACAACAACCTCAGCAAGATGAAGAAACTGGTTATTGGCTTCAGGTAGTGAGGTTGTGTACAAGCCCCGGTCAGCATTGTCACTGTATGCTGTTGTCACTTGCGGACGGAGCACCAAGGCAAATTCCTTGTATGTGAATACTTGGCCAATAAACTTATTCATTCATTCATAAGGTCATAAGTGATGGGAGCAGAATTAGGCCATTCGGCCCATCAAGTCTACTCTGCCATTCAATCATGGCTGATCTATCTCTCCCTCCTAACCCCATTCTCCTGCCTTCTCCCCGTAACCCCTGATATCCGTACTAATCAAGAATTTATCTATCTCTGCCTTAAAAATATCCATTGACTTGGCCTCCACAGTAAAGAATTGTGGAAAAGAATTCCACAGATTCACCACCCACTGACTTAAGAAACGTCTAATTCTGAGGTTATGACCTCTGGTCCTAGACCGTCGCTCTCATGAGTGGAATCATCCTCTCCACATTCACTCCATCCAAGCCTTTCATCACGGTGGCGCAGCGGTAGAGTTGCTGCCTTACAGCGCTTGCAGCGCCAGAGACCCGGTTCCGATTCTGACCACGGGTGCTGTCAGTGCGGAGTTTGTACGTTCGCCCCGTGACCCGTGTGGGTTTTCTCCAAGATCTTCGGTTTCCTCCAACACTCCAAAGACGTGCGGGTTTGTAGGTTAATTGGCTTCTGCAAATTGTACATTGTCCCAAGAATGTATGATAGTGCTAGTGTAACGGGTTGATCGTGGTCCGTGCAGACTTGGTGGGCCGAAGGGCCTTTCCGCCGCGCTGTATCTCTAAAGTCTAATGCTTCAGGATTCTACCTTTGGCCAGGAGAACAAATCAATGCCTCTACTTCATCAGAAGACCACAGAGATTTGGCATGTCTCCAATTGGTCTTACCGACATGTTCCCCATGTTGGGGGAGTCCAGAACCAGGGGCCACAGTTTAACAACAAGGGGTCGGCCGTTTAGAACGGAGACGAGGAAACCCTTTCTTCACTCTGAAAATGTATCCCAATCCAAAACGTCACCTATCCATGTTCTCCACAGATGCTGCCTGACCCGCTGAGTTACTCCAGCACTCTGTGTGAAACGTCACCTATCCATGTTCTCCACAGATGCTGCCTGACCCGCTGAGTTACTCCAGCACTCTGTGTGAAACGTCACCTATCCATGTTCTCCACAGATGCTGCCTGACCCGCTGAGTTACTCTGGCACAGTGTACTTCTGTGCTTTGTAAGCTATACGGAACCACACTATAAATGATAAGGTAGACCAAAATGCTGGAGAAACTCAGCGGGTGCGGCAGCATCTATGGAGCGAAGGAAATAGGCAACGTTTCGGCCCGAAACCCTTCCGGGTTTCGGCCCGAAACGTTGCCTATTTCCTTCAGGGTTTCGGCCCGAAAGGTTGCCCATTTCCTTCGCTCCACAGATGCTGCCTGACCCGCTGAGTTACTCCAGCACTCTGTGAAACGTCACCTATCCGTGTTCTCCACAGATGCTGCCTGACCCGCTGAGTTACTCCAGCACTGTGTGAAACGTCACCTATCCATGTTCTCCACAGATGCTGCCTGACCCGCTGAGTTACTCCAGCACTCTGTGAAACGTCACCTATCCATGTTCTCCACAGATGCTGCCTGACCCGCTGAGTTACTCCAGCACTCTGTGAAACATCACCTACCCATGTTCTCCACAGATGCTGCCTGACCTGCTGAGTTACTCCAGCACTATGTGTTTTTTTGTGATATCTCTTCTCCATTTCTGAAAGAGTTGTGATCTGACATGCAAGAAATTGTAGAGGGTTGTGGACGTAGCCCAGTCCATTACACAGACCAGAATCCCCACCATCGACTCCATCTACACTTCACATTCCTGAGGAAAGCAGCCGACATCATCAAGGACCTCGTTCACTCGAGATATTCCTTCTTCACTCCACTCCCATTGGGCAGAAGACACAAAAGCTTGAATAGACAATAGACAATAGGTGCAGGAGTAGGCCATTCGGTTGTGAAACTGTGGAATTCTCTGCCACAGAAGGCAGTGGAGGCTAATTCACTGGATGTTTTCAAGAGAGTTAGATTTAGCTCTTAGGGCTAAAGGAATCAGGGGATATGGGGAGAAAGCAGGAACGGGGTACTGATTTTAGATGATCAACCATGATCATATTGAATGGAGGTGCTGGCTCGAAGTTCCCAATTGGCCTATTCCTGAACCTATTTTTCTATGTTTTCTACCTAGCGAACTGTTTCTTAAACATTGGGATAGTCCCAGCCTCAACTACCTCCTCTGGCAGCTTGTTCCATACACCCACCACCCTTTGAGTGAAAAAGTTACCCCTCAGATTCCTATTAAATCTTTTCCCCTTCACCTTGAACCCATGTCCTCTGGTCCTCGATTCATCTACTCTGGGCAAGATCCTCTCATGATTTTATACACGATTTTATGCAATTTGATGACTCCATTCCTCCTGGAATTGTAATTATTTACTCTATCTGGCAGGTTTTATGGTTTTCTTCTGAAAAGATAAGGGATTGTTTAATTCCTCTGCCATTTCCTTATTCCCAAGTGTAATTCTCCTGTCTCTGTTTACATTGGACACACATTTCCTCCATCCCCTTTCCCTTTTTAACCATAAAAGCTTTTGCATCGCACCCCCTCTTGGATTACACCTGCCTAGTCATTATTTCAAAGATAGACACAAAAAGCTGGAGTCAAGGGCCTGTCCCACTTACGGGACTTTTTCGGCGACTGCCGGCACCTGTTGTAGGTCGTTGCAGGTCGCCGAAAATGTTCAACATGTTGAACATCCAGCGGCAGCCAGACCAAGGTACGATTCTTTGGGCGACTACTCACGACCATACAGGCTTCACCCCACGACATGTCGCCTGTACGGTCATGAGTCGTCTCCTCAGTCGCCCAAAGAGTCGTAGCGTCCTTCTGGTCGCTGCTGGATTTTCAACATGTTGAACATTTTTGCCGACCTGCAACGACCTAAGACGGGTGCCGTCAGTCGCCGAAAAAGTCGCCTCAGTGGGACGGGCCCATAACTCAGCGGGACAGTTCAGAATAGGAGATTGCCAGAGTGGGGTCACACACAAACTGGAGGGACAGCTCCGCACATTCTACCCGGGTAACTCACACTCCAATGGAGCGAATATTGAACTCTGCAATTTTAGCCAACTATGTTCCCGGTGTTGGGGGAGTCCAGAACCAGAGGTCACAGTTTAAGAATAAGGGGTCGGCCATTTAGGACTGAGATGAGGAAAAACTTTTTCACCCAGAGAGTTGTGAATCTGTGGAATTCTCTGCCACAGAAGGCAGTGGAGGCCGATTCACTGGATGTTTTCAAGAGAGAGTTAGATTTAGCTCTTAGGGTTAACGGAATCAAGGGATATGGGGAGAAAGCAGGAACGGGGTACTGATTGTGGATGATCAGCCATGATCATATTGAATGGCGGTGCTAGCTAGAAGGGCCGAGCGGCCTCCTCCTGCACCTATTTTCTTTGTTTCTCCTTCTACTGCAAAGAGTCTGAAGAAGGATCCTGACCTGAAACATTGCCGATCCATGTTCTCCACAGATGCAGCCTGACCCGCTGAGTTACTCCAGCACTCTGTGAAACGTCACCTATCCATGTTCCCCACAGATGCTGCCTGACCTGCTGAGTTACTCCAGCACCTCTGTGAAACGTCACCGATCCATGTTCTCCACAGATGCTGCCTGACCCGCTGAGTTACTCCAGCACTCTGTGTCTTTTTTTGTCTTTTATTCATTGTATTATAGTACCTGCCTCAACTACCTCCTCTGGCAGCTCATTCCATATACCCACCTCCCTCTGTGTGAAAAAGGTTCCTCAGATTCCTAATAAACCTTTCCCCTCTCTCATTAAACCTCTGTCCTCTCGTCCCTGATTCCCCAGGTGTAAAGAATCTGATCTATTCCCCTCATGATTGTATACAACTCAAAGAAGATCACCCTCGCCCTCCTGCGCACCAAGGAATGAAGTCCGAGCCTGCCTAACCTCTCCCTCTCCCTCTCCCTCTCCCTCTCCCTCTCCCTCGAGCTCAGCCCTCAAGACCTGGCAACACCATCGAGTTCTATTCCTATTTCTGGAAACTTTCTCCGTCCCTTTGATTTAAAGCTATTATTCATTTCCCTGGTCAGTCGTGGATGAATCATTTTTTCCTTCTAATGCTTATATGCTGTTAGGGAACATATTTTTTTCGACTGAAGTATCGCATCTCCAATTGCCAACCCTTTACTTGTCAGCGTAGGTTCTCCCATTAACCACAGCCAAGTTCCCTCTCGTGCTTTCTTTGTGTAGATTTAAGACCGCAGTTTTGTTGAACTATATCATTTCAAACCAGCGTTCTCTTCACTCCTATTATGGTCACCCACTCACAGATGTCCCTTGACAACCGGACTATCAATCAGCTCCCTCTGCTGCACAAAACCAGATCTAAAATAGCCTCTCTCCAATTGATTCTTCAAAGTATTGATCCGGAAAAGCATCTTGAATACGTTTCAGCCATTCATCTTGCAACTCATGACAGCAAGTTTGATTTGGGGGACGTCTCCCGTGATGACTTTATTGCTGGTGGTATCAACTCTAATTTGTACCGTGCCCAATTACTGCTTGGCGACCTATGACTAACTCTTCTTGTCTTTTGCTATTTGTTCGTTTCACATTAAAACACAGAAACTGGAGGAGAACGAGGCCATTCGGCCCTTTGAGCCTGTTCCACCATCCAACACAATGGTATTTAGTGGAGTCAGGGGATATGGGGAGAAGGCAGGAACGGGGTACTGATTGGGGATGATCAGCCATGATCACATTGAATGGTGGTGCTGGCTCAAAGGGCCGAATGGCCTACTCCTGCATCTATTGTCTATTGATCATCTACCATTTACCTTCTGCCTTGATGCCCTTGGTTTAAGAATTGCATCTCCTCCGGCTGGATTAATCCGGACACTCCACTGCCTGGTGTGGGAGAGAAATCCAAGGATTCACCATTCCGGGCAAGGGAATTTCTCCTGATCCTGGACTTCCCGGTATGCCAAGGCTGTGATCCTGACTCCTGATCCTCAGGAACAAGACCCTGTGTCCATTCTTTACCCTCATTGATTCCAATTCCACGTGATGAAGCGACTTGCTCAGATCATTCTCATCACCGCACTGACCCGCACCTGCCTTCCTGCACGCAGACGAACCACTTCTCAAAACCCTGAATCTTGGATACCTTGGAATGTTTAGTTGGACTGCTTGCATCATGGTCTGGTTCGGTAAACCAAACGGTCAGACTACAGAGAGTGGTGGACACTGCCCGGCCCATCACAGATACTGACACCCCCCCCCCCCCCACCATCGAAGGGATCTACAGAAAGTGGTGGACACTGCCCGGGCCCATCATAGATACTGACCTCCCCACCATCGAAGCTTCATCACAGATACTGACCTCTCAACCATCGAAGGTTCATCACAGGTACTGACCTCCCCACCATCGAAGGGATCTACAGGAGTCGCTGCCTCCAAAAGGCAGCCAGCATCATATAACCATATAACCATATAACCATAACAGCACGGAAACAGGCCATCTCGGCCCTTCAAGTCCGTGCCGAACATTTAAATGTTTTTTTTTTTTTTTAATTTTAAATTAAAAATAAAATACTTCCCCCTAGTCCCATCTACCTGCACTCAGACCATAACCCTCCATTCCTTTCCCGTCCATATACCCATCCAATCATCAGAGACCCACACCACCCTGGCCACGCTCTCATCTCCCTGCTACCATCGGGGAAGAAGATACAGAGGAGCCTGAAAACCGTGACCTCCAGGTTCAAGAACAGCTTCTTCTCAGCAACCATCAGGCTGTTGAACACGGCACAACACTAACGTCAGCAGCTTCTGTGATCTTCTGTGGACCGTGTCTCTTGTTCCACGAAGGACTTTGCTTGGTTTTGTACTCCGACAGTTACCGAGTATCATTGTTTTAAATGTATTGTGTTATTTATGATTGTATATTTGTCCGTGTGTTAGTGCGTTAGTCGGCCTGTTTAACAGCAGCAAGCAAGGGTGGAATTGTACTGTAGCGGGTACATAGAACAATCAACCACTCTCGATTCTGAAGTACTGTAAGTTATAATTGTACCCAATGTGTTCTTGCTCACAACAAACCTGTAAAACTATCTTTGGCTCCCTTTGCCATTTAAAAAGAAAAGTCCACCCTTTGGTCTTGCTCGCAAAACGTCTCGGCGATACTTTCTCCCCATGTTTGGAGCTTTGCTGTCAGATGAAGCTCAGACCTCCTTGTCGTAATTTACACGTCTGCGTTCAGAAGTCTGATGCGGAATCCTTCACAGTTTGGTTTGGCAGCTGCTCTGCCCAAGATGCTAATGGCATGAAGCCTTCATAACAAGAGGATATGCGTGTAGGAGCAAAGAGGTCCTTCTGCAGTTTGTACAGGGCCCTAGTGAGACAACACCTGGAGTAATGTGTGCAGTTTTGGTCCCCTAATTTGAGGAAAGTGTGAACTGTGAGGACGATGCTATGAGAATGCAGGGTGACTTGGACAGGTTGGGGGAGTGGGCAGATGCATGGCAGATGAAGTTTAATGTGGATAAATATGTGAGCTTATCCACTTTGGTTGCAAAATACAGGAAGGCAGATTATTATCTAAATGGCGTCAAGTTGCGAAAAGGGGAAGTACAATAAGATCTGGGGATCCTTGTACATCAGTCAATTAAAGTATTAATGCAGGTACAGCAGGAAGTGAAGAAAGCGAATGGCACCTTGGCCTTCATAACAAGAGGAGTTGAGTATAGGGGCAAAGATGTCCTTCTGCAGTTGTACAGAGCCCCAGTGAGACCACACCTGGAGTATTGTGTGCAGTTTTGGTCTCCAAATTTGAGGAAGGACTTTCTTGCTATTGAGGGAGTGCAGCGTAGGTTTACAAGGTTAATTCCTGGGATGGCGGGAGTGTCATATGAGGAAAGATTGGAAAGACTGGGCTTGTATTCACTGGAGTTTAAAAGGATGAAAATGGATCTGATAGAAATGTATAAAATTCTAAAAGGACTGGACAAGCTAGATGCAGGAAACATGTTCCCAATGATGAGGGAGTCCAGAACCAGGGGCCACAGTCTAAGATTAAAGGGGAGGCCATTTAAAACTGAGATGAGAAAAAACGTTTTCACCCAGAGAGTTGTGAATTTGTGGAATTCTCTGCCACAGAGGGCAGTGGAGGCCGATTCACTGGATGGATTTAAAAGAGAGTTAAATGGAACTAGGGGCTAGCGGAGTCAAGGGATATGGGGAGAAGGCAGGCACGGGGTACTGATTGTGGATGATCAGCCATGATCACAATGAATGGCGGTGCTGGCTCGAAGGGCCAAATGGCCTCCTCCAGCACCTATTTTTAATGTGTCTATGTTTTCAATGACCGCAAGAAATTGCAGAGATTTGTGGATGTAGCCCAGTCCGTCACACGGAACGCACTCCCCACCATCGACTCCTCGGGAAAGCAGCCACCATCATCAAGGACCATTCACACCCTGGTCATTCCCTCTTCTCCTGTCTCCCGTTGGGCAGGAGGTACAAAATATTGAAAGCCTTCACCACCAGACTGAGAATAGACACAAAAAGCTGGAGCAACTCAGCAGGACAGGCAGCATCTCTGGAGAGAAGGAATGGGTGACGTTTCGGGTCGTGGCCCTTCTTCAGACTGAGAGAAAAAAAACCTTGGAGTCTGAAGAAGGGTCTCGACCCGAAACGTCACCTATTCCTTCGCTCCATAGATGCTGCCTCACCCCCTGCTGAGTTCCTCCAGCATTTTTGTCGATTTTTCCAGCATCTGCAGTTCTTTCTTAAACAAATCACTCTGAATTAAGATCATGACCTCACAATGTCTCTCCCATTGAAGGTACACAATGTCTCTCCCATTGATACCCCTTTGACTTGCTGCACCACATTCCATACATCCATACCCATAATTAGTAATGGGCTTGCTATGTACCTTTGATTAGGCCGCGTTTGGAATTAGACAATAGACAATAGGTGCAGGAGTAGGCCATTCGGCCCTTCGAGCCAGCACCGCCATTCAATGTGATCATGGCTGATCATCCCCAATCAGTACCCCGTTCCTGCCTTCTCCCCATATCCCCTGACTCCGCTATTTTTAAGAGCCCTATCTAGCTCTCTCTTGAAAGTATCCAGAGAACCGGCCTCCACCGCCCTCTGAGGCAGAGAATTCCACAGACTCACCCACTCTCTGTGAGAAAAAAGTGTTTCCTCGTCTCCGTTCTAAATGGCTTACCCCTTATTCTTAAACTGTGGCCCCTGGTTTTGGACTCCCCCAACATCGGAAACATGTTTCCTGCCTCTAGCGTGTCCAAACCCTTAATAATCTTAAATGTTTCAATAAGATGCCCTCTCATAGAAACATAGAAATTAGGTGCAGGAGTAGGCCATTCGGCCCTTCGAGCCTGCACCGCCATTCAATATGATCATGGCTGATCATCCAACTCAGTATCCCGTACCTGCCTTCTCTCCATACCCTCTGATCCCTTTAGCCACAAGGGCCACATCTAGCTCCCTCTTAAATATAGCCAATGAACTGGCCTCAACTACCCTCTGTGGCAGAGAGTTCCAGAGATTCACCACTCTCTGTGTGAAAAAAGTTCTTCTCATCTCGGTTTTAAAGGATTTCCTTAAGCTGTGACCCCTTGTCCTGGACTTCCCCAACATCGGGAGCAATCTTTCTAAATCCTTCTCATCCTTCTAAACTCCAGAGTGTACAAGCCCAGCCGCTCCATTTGATCTGGGAACTGCAGCCAGTCCCGGGGCCCGCAGGCGACCTGGGAGCTACAGAAAACTAATCGAAAAACATCACCAAGTGTCACACTATGGTGCTAGACCTGGCCCGCCATCCACTCACAGACATGGGTCCTGCCTGGCCCCTATGCAGAACAAGGTTGCCGACCCCTGGAGTAGACAGTCAGAACCTTTCCCCCCCCCAGTGTGGAATTGCCAAAGTCTAGAGGGCACACCTTAATGGGCCTGTCCCACTTACGCAACTTTTTCACGGACTGCCGGCACCTGTCATAGGTTGTTGCAGGTCGCCGAAAAATTTCAACGTTAAAAATCCAGCGGTGACCAGAAAGACGCCACGACTCTTTGGGCGACTAGGAGACGACTCACAACCGTACAGGCGACATGTCGCGCGGTGAAGCCTGTATGATCGTGAGTTGTCGGCCAAAGAGTCGTACCTTGTTCTGGTCACCGCTGGATTTCCAACATGTTGAAAAATTTCGGCGACCTGCAATGACCTATGACGGGTGTCGGCAGTCGCCGAAAAAGTCACGTAAGTGGGACAGGCCCTTTGAGGTGAGAGGGGTCAAGTTTAAAGGGGATGTGCGCGGGGAGTTGTTATTTGAGACTACTTGGAGAGCTCGTGCAAAGATTTAGGGCGGTCACGGTGGCGCAGCGGTAGAGTTGCTGCCTTACAGCGAATGCAGCGCCAGAGACCCGGGTTCCATCCCGACTACGGGTGCTGTCTGTACGGAGTTTGCACGTTCTCCCCGTGGCCCACGTGGGTTTTCTCCGAGATCCCACCAGGGACTAACTTAACTGAACCACTCTACTGTTTTTTTTAATTGATTTTTTTTTTTCCTTTTTCTTTCCTCCCACAATATGTAATATGTGAATGTGATTCTGTTCCATTCTGTTTGTAGTTTGTTTGTTTGTTTGTTTCATTCGCCACTTTTCATTTCACTGCACATGTTGTATGTGTATGTGACAAATAGACTTGACTTGACTCTTGCCAAACATGATGCGGACACCAGCTCTTATCTGCCTGCACATAATCCACATCTCTCCATTCTCTGTACATCCATGTATCTATCCAAAGGTCTCCTAAACACCATCTGCCTCCACCACCAGCACCAGCAGCGTGTTCCGGGCACCCACCACTCTCTGTGTAAAACGTTCCCCCCCCCCCCCACATCATCTGCTGCCCCTCTCACGTTACACTATGCCCTCTAGTATTTAATATTTCCATTCTGGGGAAAGAAAGGTTCTGACTGTTTATGTTTGGGGTGTTAGATTGCAACCTTCACATGGTCCGCTCCTGTTTCGACGAATGCAATCGACCCGGCGTGCACAAACAAATAAGATCAAATAGAACAAGTTGTCCTACATCTTTAGGCTGTGCACGCCATACGCAAGAAGACGACTGTTTACCCTCTCATAATTGTATCTACTTCAGTCAGGTCAACCCCGCAACCCCTGACGTTCCAGAGAAAACAACCCAAGTCTGTCCATCCTCTCCCTGTAGCTGAAACCCTCTAATCCCAGCATAGTTCTGGTAAACCTCCTCTGTACCGTCTCCAAAGCCCCCACATCCTCCCTGTGACGGGGGCGACCAGAACTGCACGCAATACTCCAGATGCGTTCTTAACTAGAGAGCAGTCCTGAGCTACTATCTACCTCATTGGAGACCCTCGGACTATCTTTGATTGAACTTCACTGGCTTTACCTGGCACTAAACATTATTCACGTTAGTCCCTGTATCCTG
>JAXLNO010005406.1:49901-86616 GCA_038087875.1 Malacoraja senta
AAGATTATTAAGGGTTTTGAACACACTAGAGGCAGGAAACATGTTCCCGAGTTGGGGGAGTCCAGAACCAGGGCCACATTTTAAGAATAAGGAGTAAGCCATTTAGAACAGAGATGAGGAAACACTTTTTCACACAGAGAGTGGTGAGTCTGTGGAATTCTCTGCTCAAATGGCAGTGGAGGCCGGTTGTCTGGATACTTTCAGGAGAGAGCTAGATAGGGCTCTTGAAGATAGCGGAGTCAGGGGATATGGGGAGAAGGCAGGAACGGGGTACTGATTGTGGATGATGATCCCTGGTGTAATGTGGTAAAGGTGGGTGGAAGGGAATGTGGAGTTGAAATACTGTGTCTACAATGTTGGAGTGGGCTCTGGCACTGAATGGTCTGGTTCCTGCTCTAATACATACACTGGTATTTGATCTGTGTGCTGTTTTCCAGTGGCTGAACGTCCCCAACACATGCTGATGAGGGTCTCTGTTGGAATCCACAAGCGGGACATTGATGCTGCCATTGAAACGTACAACCTGCTGTCCGAGCGCTGGTTCACTCATGCCTCTCCCACCCTCTTCAATGCTGGCACCAACAGGCCTCAGCTCTCCAGGTACACTACCCCTGTCCCAAGCCTGATCTCCAGCTTGTGATATACTTGTCGATGCAAGGAACTGCAGATGCTGATTTACAATAAGACAAATTCAATTGCTGGAGAAACTCAGCAGGTCCAGCAGCATTTCTGGACAGCATAGGTAGTAACGTGTGGGTTGGAGCCCTTCAGACTGAAGAAGGGTCCCGACCCAAAACATGGCCTGTTCATGTTCTCAGACAATGCTGTGTGACCTGCTGAGTTCCTCCAGCAGTTTGTTTGGCTCAAGATTCCAGCATCAGAAATGTCTTGTCTCAACTGTGGAAATGTTTTTTTTCTCCTGATTTTATTGTCTTATTTCAGTGTCAGAGCTCATCATGTTGATGGTTTCCAGGAAGGCAGGCTCTTTTTCTCCCTCATTTTTCATTTACTTGTCAGAAGAGGCCATTTGGCCAATCGAGTCTACTCCACAATCCGATCATGGCTGATCTGTCTTTCTCTCTCAATCCCATTCTCCTCTTTGCCCCATAACCCTCAACACCCTCGTTAATCAAACATCTGTCAATCCCTGCCATAAAGAAGATGGGGTAAATCATTTAAAAACGGAGATGAGGAAAAACTTTTTCACACAGCGGGTTGTGAATTCTCTGCTCAGAAGGCAGTGGAGGCCAATTCTCTGGATGCTTTCAAGAGAGTTAGATAGAGCTCTTAAAGATAGCGGTGTCAGGGGATATGGGGAGAAGGCAGGAACGGGGTACTGATTGTGGATGATCAGCCATGATCACAGTGAATGGCAGTGCTGGCTCGAAGGGCCGAATGGCCTACTCCTGCACCTATTGTCTGTCTATAAAGCAGTCAAGGTAGACTATATACATGATTACAATCAAGCTGCCGAATGTACACATACAGAATAAAAGGGAATGACGTTTGGTGTAAGTCCACTAAAGTCAGAACAGTAGTTATAACACAGGAGCTAGGCTTCAACAAGCATTGTCAAGGCTTTCAGTTCGACCAAAGTGAAAGCATGTTATTTTCATTTGCTCGCAGATCGGACCCAGCTGGAAACTGGAGCTTCATTCGCCCAGTCCGGAGCAGTGGATGGGGTCGTTGACCGGCACCAGGACTGCCTGAAGCAGCCGGTGGGCACGGCAGGAGTTTGCAGAGCAGTCGGACGGTGCGGAAAGTAAGGGCAGAGCTCGGGCCGGGAAGGAGCCGGAAACTTCCCGCCACTCATACAACACGGCGCCAAATTCAAACCGAAAACAAGCGGGACATACGGTACAAAGAGAGTAGCAGCAACACACAGACACAGTGACACACACAACACCTCGGGGCAACCGACACCCCGCTCCGCTGCATAAGATCAAGGTCACGCTTCCCTCCTCAACCCCGTGATAATAGTGTCGCCCAATGACAAAACCAATGCCCGTCTCACGCAGATCCAGACAGTGCCGCGCTTAGATCAGTCAGTCGGCAGCATTAGAAACAAAGAGCTGCACATGCTGGCTTTTACCAAAGATAGACACAAAGTGCTGGGGGAACTCGGCTGGGCAGGCAGCATCTGTGGAGTGAAATCAGTCAGACAGACGGCGTCTCGCAGTTCCGGGTCGGGACCCCTCTTCAGACCAAAGGATCTTTGCTTCAGAGTGATGGATTCGGGATTTGGGGGGGGGGGGGGGCTGGAAAGGAGGTGGGGCTGGACAAAGTCTGGCGAGTGATAAGTTGAGGTAAGGAGGATTCATTGGCTGATGGGTGGAGTAAGTGACAAGGGCGAAGAGGAGAAAAGACATAAAAACATAGAAAATAGGTGCAGGAGTAGGCCATTCGGCCCTTCGAGCCTGCACCGCCATTCAATATGATCATGGCTGATCATCCAACTCAGTATCTGAAGAAGGGTTTCGGCCCGAAACGTTACCTATTTCCTTCGCTCCATAGATGCTGCTGCACCCGCTGAGTTTCTCCAGCACTTTTGTGTACCTGCCCACTTTCAATGACTGGTGTACCATGACACCCAGGTCTCGTTGCATCTCCCCTTTTCCTAATCGGCCACCATTCAGGTAATAGTCTACTTTCCTGTTTTTGCCACCAAAGTGGATAACCTCACAAAAGGGTGTCAGACAAGGAGGGCATGATCACATTGAATGACGGTGCTGGCTCGAATGGCCGACTCCTGTAACTATTGTCTATAAGAGGAGTGAAAAGTAAAGCCGGGGGGGAGGGATATAGGTGGAAGGGGACAGGTGAGAGGGGGAAGGCGGTAACATTGAAATATGGGACAGGGGGAATAGACAATAAGTGCAGGAGTAGGCTATTAGGCCCCTTCAAGCCAGCACCGCCATTCAATGTGATAATGGCTGATCATCCCCAATCAGTACCCCGTTCCTGCCTACTCCCCATATCCCCTGACTCCGCTATCTTTACGAGCCCAATCTAGTTCTCTCTTGAAAGTATCCGCAGAACCGCCCTCTGAGGCAGAAAATTCCAGACTCACAACTCTCTGTGTGAAAAGCTGTGGTCTCGACCCGAAACGTCACCTGTTCCCTTTCTCCAGAGTTGTTGCTTGACCTGCTGAGTTATGGGCCTGTCCCACTGTAAGAGGTAATTTCCCCTGATTCGAACTCTGAGAATTACGGTAATAGCCGCTCGTAGGTGCTCGGGGCTCTCGTGGACATTTTTCAACATGTTGAAAAATCTACACGAGTCTTCACGAGCTTTACCGCGTTTCCCGAGTACCTGCCGTTAGCGTTACGAGCCGCTAACAGACGTCCGAGCTCCGACGTACCCGCTCGTACATTCTACGTGCTTACCACGAGTTTGATTTTTTTTTTTTTTTTACTCGGGAGAGCTCTTGAATTACCTCGTTCAGTGGGACAGGCCCTTTACTGCAGCATTTGTCTTAACTGCCCCTTGATAACCCATTGCCCAACGCCACAAGTCGATCAAATGAGGGGAAGCCTCCTCTGACCCCAGGACCTTGCACCGAAAGTCCCTGCCCCAGGACAGCCTCAGGTCAATTCACCCACTATCTCCCCCCTCGGTGGGAAGGTCAAGTCGATGTTGGGGGAGTCGAGAACCAGTGGCCACAGTTTAAGAATAAGGAGTAAGCCATTTAGAATGGAGATGAGGAAACACTTTTTCTCACAGAGAGTGGTGAGTGTGGAATTCTCTGCCTCAGAGGGAGGTGGAGGCAGGTTCTCTGGATGCTTTCAAGAGAGCTAGATAGGGCTCTTAAAAGGTGATATGGGGAGAAGGCAGGAACGGGGTACTGATTGGGGATACACAAAAATGCTGGAGAAACTCAGAGGGTACAGTAGGTATGTTACAAAACTTACCTTCAGTCGCGCTGTAATTCTGCCACTGGCCGTGTGCGCGATTTTGGCGCCTTTAAGGGGGGGCGGGGTTAAAACGCGGGTTTCTCCTCCCTTGTCCTGGGAATATTTTGTTGGAGTACAAGCCTTGGCTGACAAAATCGTTCCTACCGGCGTTTTGTGAATTTTTGATTTTTATTAAATCGTCAATGTCAGCGCTACAGTAATTTAAAAGCAGCTTCTGAAGCATCAACGCCGATAACGGGGACGGATTTCACACACGGGACAGGTAAACGAAAGTGCTTTCTTTAAATGTATAAAAGTGCTTCTTAAGAAGCCTTTAATTCACATTTTGTCATGCGACACGGTGATTTTATTCCCCGAATTAACGGCAGTATTTTTCATGCCAATACGGATTAGATTCACCGCAAATCAACGTTCCAAAAGATCGCGTTCCAGTAATCCTCACTCGCAAGATGAATAAATCCCCATTAATTTACAGGTATTAAACATTCAATTCCTTCCATTTGGCCTGTAAAAATCATGAAAATTAGATAAAAAAATTATGTTATATTGTGATTATTGTGTGAATGTTTATTTGGACAGGCTATTTAAAAATGTTAATCTATTCTTAAGAAATTGATAGATGTTTAGATCTAGTAATTGAATTTTGTAATTAGCTACAATTAGGTAACTAACTAATTATATGCTTTACTTTCATGTCTTCGAAGTAAGATTGTTTCATATTTGTTTCAGAATGCTTCAATCTATAATACCTGAAAATTTATTTCAGTTATCATAATTTTTAAGAAAGTTATGGGCTTTTAACTGTCCTCGATCACAGCTTTTGTGTTAAGTCAATGGAAAAGCAATAGGGAACTAGATGCTAATTTCTGAGTATGATAATGGCCATAACTTTTTTAATACTGAAGATATGAAAGTAAATTAAGTGTCAAATTAAACTTCTTTTTATGCTTTATCTGATGGGATAAATTGCAGACTTTATTTTTTAAATCTCAAAATTTTGTAACATTGCTAGGTACAGCAGCATCTATGGAGCGAAGGAGATAGGTAACGTTTCGGACCGAAACCCTTCCTGATCAGCCAAGATCACATTGAATGGCGGTGCTGGCTCGAAGGGCCGAATGGCCTACTCCTGCACCTATTGTCTGTGTTTCTATGCTAATTGGCTTTTGTAAAATTGTAATTTACCCGTGTGTGTGTGTGTGTGTGTGTGTGTGTGTGTGTGTGTGTGTGTGTGTGTGTGTGTGTGTGTGTGTGTGTGTGTGTGTGTGTGTGTGTGTGTGTGTGTGTGTGTGTGTGTGTTAGTGTGTGTTAGTGTGTGTTAGTGTGTGTTAGTGTGTGTTAGTGTGAGTGTGAGTGTTAGTGTACGGGGTGACCACAGGTCGGCGTGGACTCGGTCGGCTGGCGCTGTATCTCTAAAGTCGAAAAAGCTAAATAAGTATCTTTCATTTTTTATCTCCGGTGCCAGTTATGTGAATTAGATATAGTATTAATACGAAACTCAGGGGCGAAATTAAGGTTCTGTGTTTTAATTTTCAAATTAATGCATCATGCGTTCTGTTTGTAAGTAGACGCGGGCTCGTTGAAGTCGAGAGAGAGAGAGAGAGAGAGAGAGAGAGAGAGTTCGATTTAAGCCCTTGGGGCTCACGGAATCAAGGGATAGGGGGAGAATCCAAAGACCTCACCCTCACCCTCACCCTCACCCCCACCCCCAATGCAGGCCCAGACCCCCCCCATCCCCATCCCAGGCCCCCTCAGGCCCATCCCCATCCCCATCCCAGGCCCCCTCAGGCCCAGGCCCAGGCCCAGAGCCGGGGGAGAGGCGGCCATCCCTACCTCGCTTGATGACGAACATGGCGGCTGTTGCTGGGGGGTCCGGAGTCAGACTGGTGGGGGTGGGGGTGGGGGTGGGGGTGGGGGTGTCGGGTCTGTGTGTGAGGGGGTCCTGGCGGGTGTTGTCAGAGGAATCACAGCACAGCACAGCTTCGCCACTTCCCGCCACAAGGACGTAAATTAACGCAGGTACGTCATACCGTAAGGAACGTCACGATGAATACTTTTACAAGCCACTGTATATAAATATATTTGCACGTAAGGTCACCGGGTCAAAGGGCGTGATGCTCTCTGTGAGTGGGGGAAAAACCTGGCAGATGTCATTCAATACAACCAAATATACCATGCATGTCTCTTACAAGATTACACCACTTTTATCGGATTACAACATGGCGATTGCTTGCTGTCAACCATCACCCATATCTAGGAGTCGAATTAAGCAAAGATTTAAGTTGGGCGACACATATTAGTGTTAAAATATTTCCATTGTGAAACATTAGTAACTCAATAAAGAAGAGATGGCAACGCCATTGTAGTTGGAGACTCCATTGTGAGAGGTACGGACAGGGGTTTCTGCGGCAACAGACGGGATGCGAGGATGGTGCGCTGCCTCCCTGGTGACATGGATCCAGCAATGTCACGGACAGAGTGCAGAAAATCCTCAAGAGCGAAGGTGAACAGCCGGAAGTGGTAGTGCATGTCGGCACGAACAATGTCAGAAAGAAGTGGATGAATATTCTGCAGTGTGACTTTAGAGAGCTCGGAAAAAATGCTGAAAAGCAGGACCTCCAGGGTGGTTATCTCCGGCTTGCTTCCAGTTCCTTGTTCTGGAGAGTGCAGGGACAGGGAGATACAGGATCTGAATGTGTGGCTGGGAAACTGGTGCAGGGGGCAGGGATTTAGATTCTTAGACCACTGGGTTCTGTTTTGGAGTAAGGGGGAAACTGTACAAAAGGGACGGATTGCACCTTAACAGGTGGGGGACCGGCATTCTGGCAGGCAGGTTTACCACTGCTACACAGGTGGTTTTAAACTAAATAAGGGTGGGGGGGGGATGTAAAATGGGATAGTCAAGGACGGAGTTAAAGGGAAAGGGAGTAAAGGGATAGTTAATGACCCCAGAATTAACGGGAAAGAAAACTCGCAAAGGGATAGGAGAGTATGGCCAAGTGTAATAGGGATCGATGTGAAAGGTGAGATGCATAAGGAATTAAAAGTATTGTAAATGAATGCGCGAAGTATAAGAAGTAAAGTAGATGAGCTTGTGGATCAGAGGTTGGTAGATATGACATTGTGGGGATTACTGAGACGTGGCTGCAGGAGGATCGGGCCTGGAAACTTAATATTCAGGGTTATACATCCTATAGAAAGGACAGGCAGGTGGGCAGAGGAGGGGGGGTAGCTCTGCTGGTGAGGGATGGAATTCAGTCCCTTGTGAGGGAAGACATAGGGACTGACGAGGTAGAGTCACTGTGGATTGAGTTGAGGAATTGTAAAGGCAAGAAGACACTAATTGGTGTTATCTACAGACCCCCAAATAGTAGCCCGGATGTAGGGTGTAAGTTGCAGCAGGAGTTAAAACTGGCATGTAACAAAGGTAATACCACTGTGGTGATGGGGGATTTCAATATGCAAGTAGACTGGGAAAATCAGGTTGGTTCAGGACCCCAAGAAAGAGAGTTTGTAGAATGCCTCCGAGATGGATTCTTAGAGCAGCTTGTAATGGAGCCGACCAGAGAAAAGGCAATTCTGGATTTAGTGATGTCCAATGAACCAAATTTGATAAGAGAACTCGAGGTAAAGGAACCGCTTGGAGGTGGTGAGCATAATATGTTAGTTTTAATCTGCAATTTGAGAAGGAGAACGTTAAATCGGAAGTGGCAGTGATGCAGTTGAACAAAGGGGACTATGAAGGCATGAGAGGGGAGCTGGCCAAAGTAGACTGGAAAGGGATCCTAGCAGGAATGACGGTGGAACAGCAATGGCAGGAATTTCTGGGCATAATCCGGAAGTCGCACGATCATTTCATTCGAAAAAGGAAGTAAGGTTCTAAGGGGAGTAGGAGGCAACTATGGCTGACAAGAGAAGTTAGGGATAGAATAAAACTAAAAGAAAAGATGTATAACACAGCAAAGGGTAGCTGGAAGCCAGAGGATTGGGAAACTTTCATAGGACAACAGAAGGAAACAAAACTGGCAATACGGGCTGAAAAGATGAAGTACGAGGGGAAGCTGACCAGGAATATAAAGAAGGACAGTAAAAGCTTCTTTAGATATGTTAAGGGAAAAAGAATAGCAAAGTCAAATGTGGGTCCCTTCAAGGCAGACACGGGTGAAATTATTATGGGCAACAAGGAAATGGCAGAAGAGTTGAACAGGTAATTCGAATCTGTCTTCACTAAGGAAGACACAATCAATCTCCCAGAAGTACTGGAGGACAGAGGATCTAAGGGGGTAGAGGAACTGAAAGAAATTTTCATTAGGCGAGAAATAGTATTGGGTAGGCTAATGGGACTGAAGGATGATAAATCCCCTGGGCCTGATGATCTGCATCCCAGAGTCCTCAGGGAGGTGGCTCTAGAAATAGTGGACACATTGGTGATCATTTTCCATTGTTCAATAGATTCAGGATCAGTTCCTGTGGATTGGAGGATAGCTAATGTTATCCCACTTTTCAAGAAAGGAGCGAGAGAGAAAACAGGGAATTATAGACCAGTTAGCCTGACTTCGGTGGTGGGAAAGATGTTGGAGTCAATTATTAAAGAGGTAATAATGGGGCATTTGGATAGCAGTAAAAGGATTAGTCCAAGTCAACATGGATTTATGAAAGGGAAATCATGCTTGACTAATCTTCTGGAATTTTTTGAGGATGTGTCAAGTAAAATGGATGAAGGGGTGCCAGTGGATGTAGTGTATCTAGACTTTCAGAAAGCCTTAGATATAAAATCCCGCACGGGAGACTGGTGACTAAAATTAGAGCATGTGGCGGCTCCCAAGGGTCGGGCCATTTCCACTATCGAACCCCTCGGCACGGGAATGGATGAGTCCAGAGGCGTCCCTTAGTTAGAGGAATAAAGGGCAGTGGTTTAGTTCAAAGATCCTATAGCGAGCAAGATAGTCCACTCGACGAAAAAGACGTAGTACGGTCATGGGCAGATTCATGGGTAATTTAAGGTCCCATTTCCGTAACCGGCTTCCGTCTCTGCACCAAAGATCCCATAGGATAATAGTGCGGAGACGGAAGCCGGTTACGGAAACATCCTCGTAAAAATAAAAGTTATTTGGTAAAAATCTTCTCCTCATTTTCAGAATTTAAATTGATTAACACAAAGTGTTCCCCCGCAACGTTGATTACACTGCGAGTCGGGTCGGGTCGGGTTACGGAAATGGATGAAAAAAAGGCCCACGTTCCGTTCCGTTGCGTACTACCCGTCAGCCCATTGCATTTAGCAGGAGTGGTCTATCTTGCTCCGCTATAGGATCTTTGGTTTACGTGCCATATCTCTCTTGCAGACTCGTCTGGTCAGGAGAAGGACAGCGATTAAAATACCTCCGAAACACCTGGCTCCTTGCCTTCATTTCGGGATTATCGTCACGCTACATTAGTGACCCTGACGCTCCATTATTATCGTGATGGAGGCAAAAGACAGAACCGCCCGTCTGTCCACACCTCACAGGCCGACTGGGCCCTGTGTCTCGACACGGTCTCTGTGAAGTTACCCACCTTCTGGACCACCCGGCCTTGCGTCTGGTTTCAGCAGGCAGAGGCCCAATTCCAGCTGCGGGGCGTTACAGCGGATCACACCCGCTACTACTACCTGGTGGGGGCCCTCGACCAGGTCACGTCCGGAAAGGTCACGTAGTTCCTCGCAAACCCCCCGGCCACCGAGAAATACCTCGGCCTTAAGGAGCTCCTGCTCCAGGTTTATGGACTCAGCAGGATGGAGCGTGCTGCCAGGCTCCTTCATATGGGGGGCCTAGGCGACCAGCTGCCATCAAGCCTCCTGAACGACTGGCAGTGTGAACTGTGAAGAGGATGTTAGGAGGTTGCAGGGTGACCTGGACAGGTTGAGTGAGTGGGCAGATGCGTGGCAGATGCAGTATAATATAGATAAATGTGAGGTTATCCACTTTGGCGGCAAAAACATGGGGGCAGATTATTATCTCAATGGGGTTAGGTAAGGGGGAGGTACAGCGAGACCTGGGTGTCCTTGTACACCGGTCACTGAAAGTTGGCGTGCAGGTACAGCAGGCAGTGAGGAAAGCTAATGGAATGTTGGCCTTCATAACGAGAGGATCTCAGTATAGGTTCTTCTGCAGTTGTATAGGGCTCTGGTGAGACCACATCTGGAGTATTGCGTGCAGTTTTGGTCTCCTAATTTGAAGAAGGACATCCTTGTGATTGAGGCAGTGCAGTGTAGGTTCACGAGATTGATCCTTGGGATGGTGGGACTGTCATATGAGGAAAGATTGAAAAGACTAGGCTTGTATTCACTGGAGTTTAGAACGATGAGGGGGGATCTTATAGAAACATATAAAATTATAAAAGGACTGGACAAGCTAGACGCAGGAAAAATGTTCCCAATGTTGGGCGAGTCCAGAACCAGGGGCCACAGTCTTAGAATAAAGGGGAGGCCATTTAAGACTGAGGTGAGAAAAAACGTTTTTACCCAGAGAGTTGTGAATATGAGGAATTCCCTGCCACAGAGGCAAAATCACTGGATGGATTTAAGAGAGAGTTAGATAGAGCTCTAGGGGCTGGTGGAATCAAGGGATATGGGGAGAAGGCAGGCACGGGTTATTGATTGGGACGATCAGCCATGATTACAATGAATGGCGGTGCTGGCTCGAAGGGCCGAATGGCCTCCTCCTGCACCTGTTTTCTATGTTTCTATGAAATTCTTCGATTTAAATTCACTAATATTCCGAATGTCATATTGAGGTGCTGGACAATTTAAAGTGTGCACATTCCTTATCAGATTAATCTGTGTATGATAATAAAACTTCAAAGTTGTGTATAAAGTGTATGTAAGTGCCGTTGTTGCATTGTGTTTACTGTGTATTGCTTTTGATTTCAATTTTGAATGTTAGATACACTGTTATAATAATAGTTTAAATCGTCAGGCTAGATGCAGGAAGATTATTCCCGATGTTGGGGAAGTCCAGAACAAGGGGTCACAGTTTAAGGATAAAGGATAAAGGGGAAATCCTTTAGGACCGAGATGAGAAAGACATTTTTCACACAGAGGGTGGTGAATCTGTGGAATTCTCTGCCACAGAAGGTAGTTGAGGCCAGTTCATTGGCTATATTTAAGAGGGAGTTAGATGTGGCCCTTGTGGCTAAAGGGATCAGGGGGTATGGAGAGAAGGCAGGTACGGGATACTGAGTTGGATGATCAGCCATGATCATATTGAATGGCGGTGCAGGCTAGAAGGGCCGAATGGCCAACTGTACCTATTTTCTATGTTTCTATGTTTCTATTAGATGTTTTCTCTTTCTCTCACTTCTCCTGTTTATCACTTGTCTTGGGCAACACAGCCCCATGGGCTCTATCTCTCTATTCTCTCACTAACAATACCTATTCTATACACCACTCTCCTTCTCTCTGTTTCTTGCTTTCCTCACTATTCTTTCATTATTAAAGTTAAAATAAGTAGTTGTGCATGAAATGTAATATGTTATTCATGTTTTATACTATTGTACATTGCTTCTAATAAAAATTAAAAATAAATAAAGCATACTGTGATTTGTTTTTGGAACTGTACGGTTAACGAATGCGATATTAGATGAATGATTGTGGTTTATATAGGAGTGTGGTTTTGTATGATAATAATAAGTGGTATGATTTATTGTCCGTGTACGGTTTTGCTTGCGTCATTTGCATGTGTTTAGATTGAGGTTGCTCTCGGTATAGGAACAGGCTGCGGGAAAGTGTTTGATTGTTCCCTGGACCACCTTGATCTTTGGAAGATTGAGTGTTGAAATTGTAGAGTTGCAATTGTGTGGATTTGTGGGAGACAATAGAAGAATTTGAATAGTAGATTGGAAAGCTTGATTGTGCGATTGCATTGAAAGTGGTGCGAGACTGCTAGCGCTTCGGAGCCGTTGGCCATCGTTCGGGAGCGAGCTCGGTAGTCTCGGAGATTGAGATAAGCGGTGAATTGTTAAGAAGGGAGGTACACAAAAATGCTGGAGAAACTCAGCGGGTACAGCACCATCTATGGAGCGAAGGAAGTAGACAACGTTTCGGGCCGAAACCCTTCTTCAGACCCTTGTTAAGAAGGTGTGAGTTGCTTCCATTGTCCAAAAGAACGGGGAAACACGTGGAACGAGATACGACTGCCGATTCTGAAAGTCCGTTACAAGTAATATGCAGCGAATTTCCACAGAGAGCTGAACGATTGTGAAATCTTTCCGGAGTATTAAATAAAGAATTAGGGAGCGAATTATGGCCCGAAGGCGGTGTTGGGACATTGAAGGGATTGAAGTACATTGAGCAAATTATCTGGCAATGCAGCGATAGTGAAGAGGCAATGGAATTAATTGGATTGTGGAAAAATTATTATGAGGAACGGAAAGCGAATGGAAACGCTGAAAGAATGGAAAGATGGAAGGAAGCAACTCTGAGGCGGGGGATAGAATTGGATGATACTGAAGCGTGCTGACCTCCAGGCATCATGAGAGAGGGGCATGAAAGTATTAACGATAAGGGGAGAAGGAAATCTTCCAAAGTGAAACTGGCTCCAGTAAATCTCGAGCTTGAGGACCCGATGGTTGGCGTTAGTTTTGAGGGGGACGACGATGAGTATTTAGAAGATTGGGGAAGTGTTGGAAGTAGAGATCCTTGACCACACCTTATTATAGACAAGAGACAATAAACAATAGGTGCAGGAGTAGGCCATTCGGCCCTTCGAGCCAGCTCCGCCATTCAATGTGATCATGGCTGATCATCCCCAATCAGTACCCCGTTCCTGCCTTCTCCCCATATCCCCTGACTCCACTATAAGTCCAATAACCGATCGTAGAAAATCACCTGCTTCCTTTGTGAATCATCTAAGAACTATAACTGGATAGACTCAGTTTGTACTCGCTAGAATTTAGAAGATTGAGGGGGTATTTTATAGAAACTTACAAAATTCTTAAGCGGTTGGACAGGCTAGATGCAGGAAGATTGTTCCCGATGTTGGGGAAGTCCAGAACAAGGGGTCACAGTTTAAGGATAAGGGGGAAATCTTTTAGGACCGAGATGAGGAAAACATTTTTCACACAGAGAGTGGTGAATCTGTGGAATTCTCTGCCACAGAAGGTAGTTGAGGCCAGTTCATTGGCTATATTTAAGAGGGAGTTAGATGTGGCCCTTGTGGCTAAAGGGATCAGGCGGTATGGAGAGAAAGCAGGTACAGGATACTGAGTTGGATGATCAGCCATGATCATATTGAATGGCGGTGCAGGCTCGAAGGGCCGAATGGCCTACTCCTGCACCTATTTTCTATGTTTCTATGTTTCTATGTTACAATGCGCGTATATCACGCAGACTCCCGAGATTTATGGGCAGCGATCCAGCAAATATTTACCCCAAGCAAACACACCCGGTCCCTAACAATTCTAGGCCATCTGTCGCATGAAGCTCTAGCGAATATAATAGCGGACAATAGTGCAAGGGAAGAGGCTGTTTTAACGGCCCTTGCAAAAGCCGATTGACTTGGACAGAATCCTAGATGTTAGACTAAAAAAGGGAGAGGGAGCTGTTGAATTTTTGGAACGATTCTCCGAGTTATATATGGATCAATCGGGTGACTTAAATGATCGAAACGGAGTAAATGCCCCACAATATTGTGCCATCTTATTGAATTGCCTTCCCACCAACGTAGCGGAATCCATTAAAACCAATAACATGGACTGGACAGAAAATTGTGCCAGTCAAATGGCTCGGGCTGTAAGGTATCACCGGAGGGACATAAAGAAACAGGAGAGTCCGCCTGCAGTAAAACAAAAGACCGAATATCTAATGAGAAAAGAAATGCCAGAATCTGATCCTGAACCGTGGATCCCCAGAGTACCAGCAAATTATGGATTGGGAGAAATTAGAGTCCCGGAATATTTAGACCGATATATATCACTTATGTTTTATAATCTACGGACCTATCTCCAAAGTTGTATTATCGGTAAATTATTCCTTTCTTATTTATTGTGTCTTTTTTTCTTCTTCTCACTTTCTATCTATAAAAAAAACAAAAAAACAAATAGAAGCAGAGTTAATATACAATTGATAAATGAGGACCACTATTATTTTGATAGTTGGAATCCTATCTATTAACAATATGTAATTGATATACAAAATGTGTTTTGATTATGATATGTACATGCTTCTATTAAAAAATATTATTTTTTAAAAAAGAAAGAAAAAATGCTGCCACTTACGGCTGTGATTTTTGGCCATCTTACTCAGAGTCCCCCTCCGCTGCTCAGAACAAGAGGATTTTTCCCATAGATGAAAAATATAAGAGTTATTAGTGTTTAAAAAATGTTGAGATTCTCTCTCCTGAAGGCCACGCCCCTTCCGGAGGGACTATAAAACCCGGAAGTGTGGAGGTGCCTCAGTTCTCTGCAAGATGGGGGAGCGAGAGGCCGCAATTCTCAGTCTGAGCTGTGAATAACACAGAACACATGTCTACTAAACTGTGAGTGGTTTTACTAACCTGTCAGTGCCCTTAATGTGGTTTGAAAATGTAGTTTGAAAATGCAAAAGTGTGTTTTGGTTTGAAAGTGCTAAAGCTGTGTGGCCTTTGGTTTTGAAAGTGCTAAAGCAAGCTGTGTTGGCTTTGGTTTTGAAAGTGCTAAAGCGAGCTGTGTTGCCTTTGGTTTTGAAAGTGCTAATTAGAGCTGCCTTGCCTAATTAGAGCTGCCTTGCCTAATTAGAGCTGCCTTGCCTAATTAGAATAGAATAGAATAGAATGCCTTTTATTGTCATTCAAACAGCTTGGTTTGAACGAAATGCATTTCTGCAGTTTTAACATTACAAAAAAAAACAAGACCAACACTTAACACAATTTACACAAACATCCATCACAGTGAATCTCCAACACCTCCTCACTGTGATGGAAGGCAAAAGCCTTCTCTCTTCCCTTTGTTCTTCTCCCACGGTCCAGCACTCCAACTGCAACGTCGAGGCGACTGGGGCTCCCGATGTTAAAGCCCCCGGTGGGCGATGGTAAGTCCCGCGGCCGTTTAAGCCGCGCCGGGCGATGTTAGGCCCCACTCAGAGTCCTTTATACCCCGCGATTCCAGCGGGAGAAGTTGCTGTTGTGGGAGCTCCGAAAAGCGGTCTCCCACCTGGGACCTGCGAGCTCCCGATGTTCCTGTCCACTGGGCCTGCGGCCGGAGCCTCCGTAGCTCCGAAGTCGGTCACAGCCGCTCGCCGCCACAGCTCTCCCCGCTCCGAAGTCGGCCAGCTCCGCGATGGCGGGTCCGCAGGCTCTGCGACTGGAGCCCTCAGGTTGGTTCCGGCCGGAGGCCGCCGCCGGCTCCACGATGTAAGGCCCAACGACATCGGAGACCCGACAGGGAAAAAGTCAGGTACCCGTACAGGGAAGAGATTAAACAGTTTCCCCCACCCCCCACATAAACACAGCTAAAAAATAATAAAAACTAGAATCAAAAACATACATTTAACGAGACAAAAATAAAAAAGACAGACGGACTGCAGTCGAGCCGCTGCCGTTAGGCACCACCACACATTAGAGCTGCCTTGCCTAATTAGAGCTGCCTAGCCTTCTATATAATTAAAAGTCTAATCTTGACCACTTCCTGTTTGCGCTTTATATTGATTTTAGAAAAGACGCTACCACGTACGGCTGTGATTTTTGTCCATCTTACTCAGAGTCCCCCTCCGCTCATCAGGTGCCGATGATTTTTCCCATCGATGAAAAATAAAAGAGTTATTAGTGTTTAATAAATGTTGAGATTCTCTCTCGTGTCAATCACGCCATGAAGGCCTTGCCCCTTCTGGTGGAAGGGGGGGAGGGACTATAAAACCCAGAAATGTGGGCATGGCTCAGTCTCTGCAAGATGGGGGAGGGAGAGGTCACGACTCGCTGTCTTTAGTGGCCTTGCACCCTGCTTGAAATGGAATTTTAAGGACTAGCCGTGAGTCATCTGCGAGCCCACCAGCTGTGAGTGAGTGAGCTGCCAGCACAACAGGCTTGAGAATCCATTCGGCCCATAATGTATATACTAGCCCTCTGGTAACCAGTCCCTTCAGTGCACAACACCCATACTAGCACTCCAGTAAGCCCCCCCCCCCCTCCCCACATTGGCCACCAATATTGGAATTGGTGGAGAAGTGGAATATTGCGTTGGGGGACCAGCCCTCCCGTGTGATGCTGAGTCCCACTTAGTCTAGTCACATTATATGTGGAAGGGAGTGCATCTATTGGACCGTGGGGTGAGAGATTGTCTGGGTATGCAAAGTAAATGTTTACACTGATTCTCGGCATGCATTTGGAGTGGTGCATGATTTTGGACAATTATGGAAAAATAAGGAATTTCTAACTTCCGCAGGAACTCAAATTTCAAATTTCAGATTTATTAAAGGCCTTAATGCTACCCAGACACATTTCTGTTATGAAATGTAGCGCCCACACTAAAGGACAGACTCCAGTAGATATCGGGAATCGTAATGCTGATTTAGTCGCTAAGAAAGTATCATGGAAACGTAAGATGCTGGTACCCAAAATGATGACTAAAATTGTAACTAACGTCCCCCTCGGAGAGACTGATGCCAACCATCCAAGAAATTGTTCAATTACAGGAGGAGGCTACTGAAGGAGATAAGGAAAGGTGGAGACAACTGGGATGTGTACTGGATTGTATGACTGGACTGTGGATCACTCCAGCAGGGCAAACTTGCATGACAGATTCATTGGCAGTATGGGTTATAGAGGGTATGCACAATGCAACCCATTGTGCTGCAAGGGCAGTAGAGGACAGTCTATTGGCTACTTGGTGGCATCCAAAACTACAAACTTTAGCTCAGAAGGTAAGCAATAATTGCCTGGTCTGCCAGAAATACAATCCAGGGAAAGGAATAGGAAGCGAAGAGGGAAAAACACCATTGCCTATGGGTCCGTTTGAGACATTGCAGATGGACTAGATCGAATTGGAAAGATACCAGGGGTATAAATACATACTTGTCATAGTCAATGTATTCAGCTGGTGGATCGAAGCTTACCCAACCCTTGATAACAAAGTGGCTACTGTTGCCAAGGTGTTAATGAGAGAAATTGTCCCTAGATTCGGTATCCTTATTCGACTTAGTTCAGATAACGGTCCACACTTTATTGGACAAAACAATAAAGAATTTTGTGAACAGCTGGGGATCCAGCAGCAATTACACTATGGTTATCGACTGCAGGCTGCTGGACTTGTAGAAAGGGCAAATCAGACCCTCAAAACTAAATTAGCCAAATTGAAGGCAGAGACTGGACTTGGATGGATTAAATTATTTCCAATAGCTTTATTTCAGATGAGAGTCACGCCGGTAGGGAAATCTAGATTAAGCCCAGCTGAAATTGTTCATGGTAGACCCTTAAACACCTTGGAACCAGAATGTGATGAAAATAACCAACTTCCACCATATGTCTGTGGAGATGCCCGACTACATTCAGGATTTGACCAGAGCCTTAAGGAACTCACTTTGTAGAGTAAAAGCAACCTATAGCGAGATGCCTTTGTTAGCAACTCCCATCAAAGTGAAACCTGGAGACTATGCCCTTATCAAGAAGTGGGTGAGGAAAAGATTGGAGGTTCGTTGGGAGGGATCTTACCAGGTTCTTCTAATGACTCCAACAGCTGTGAAAGTGGATGGAAGGAATGCATGGGTAGATCTCCATCACTGTAAACGCATCAGTGAAGGTATGGATTGCTAACTTACTTCATCCCAGATAGGCTGCATCCCAGAGTACTTAAGGAAGTAGCCCCAGAAATAGTGGATGCATTAGTGATAATTTTTCAAAACTCTTTAGATTCTGGAGTAGTTCCTGAGGATTGGAGGGTAGCAAACGTAATCCCTCTTTTTAAAAAGGGAGGGAGAGAGAAAACTGGGAATTATAGACCAGTTAGTCTAACATCTATAGTGGGGAAACTGCTAGAGTCAGTTATTAAAGATGGGATAGCAGCACATTTGGAAAGTGGTGAAATCATTGGACAAAGTCAGCATGGATTTATGAAAGGTAAATCATGTCTGACGAATGTTATAGAATTTTTCGAGGATGTAACTAGTAGAGTGGATAGGGGAGAACCAGTGGATGTGTTGTATCTGGACTTTCAGAAGGCTTTCGACAAGGTCCCACATAAGAGATTAGTATACAAACTTAAAGCACACGGTATTCGGGGTTCAGTATTGATGTGGATAGAGAAGTGGCTGGCAAACAGGAAGCAAAGAGTAGGAGTAAACGAGTCCTTTTCAGAATGGCAGGCAGTGACTAGTGGGGTACCGCAAGGCTCAGTGCTGGGACCCCAGCTATTTACAATATATATTAATGATTTGGACGAGGGAATTGAATGCAACATCTCCAAGTTTGTGGATGACACTAAGCTGGGGGGCAGTGTTAGCTGTGAGGAGGGTGTTAGGAGGCTGCAAGATTACTTGGATAGGCTGGGTGAGTGGGCAAATGCATGGCAGATGCAGTATAATGTGGATAAATGTGAGGTTATCCACTTTGGTGGCAAAAACAGGAAAGTAGACTATTACCTGAATGGCGGCCGATTAGGAAAAGGGGAGATGCAACGAGACCTGGGTGTCATGGTACACCAGTCATTGAAAGTAGGCATGCAGGTGCAGCAGGCAGTGAAGAAAGCGAATGGTATGTTAGCATTCATAGCAAAAGGATTTGAGTATAGGAGCAGGGAGGTTCTACTGCAGTTGTACAGGGTCTTGGTGAGACCACACCTGGAGTATTGCGTACAGTTTTGGTTTCCTAATCTGAGGAAAGACATTCTTGCCATAGAGGGAGTACAGAGAAGGTTCACCAGACTGATTCCTGGGATGTCAGGACTTTCATATGAAGAAAGACTGGATAGACCCGGCTTATACTCGCTAGAATTTAGAAGATTGAGGGGGGATCTTATAGAAACTTACAAAATTCTTAAGAGGTTGGACAGGCTAGATGCAGGAAGATTGTTCCCGATGTTGGGGAAGTGCAGAACAAGGGGTCACAGTTTAAGGATAAAGGGGAAATCTTTTAGGACTGAGATGAGAAAAACATTTTTTACACAGTGAGTGGTGAATCTCTGGAATTCTCTGCCACAGAATGTAGTTGAGGCCAGTTCATTGGCTATATTTAAGAGGGAGTTAGATGTGGCCCTTGTGGCTAAAGTGATCAGGGGGTATGGAGAGAAGGCAGGTACGGGATACTGAGTTGGATGATCAGCCATGATCATATTGAATGGCGGTGCAGGCTCGAAGGGCCAAATGGCCTACTCCTGCACCTATTTTCTATGTTTCTATGTTTCTATCCCAGGTTCTCTTAGGAATGCTATACTCTATTATGAATCAAGCACAGATACATAGATACATAGAAAATAGGTGCAGGAGTAGGCCATTCGGCCCTTCGAGCCTGCACCGCCATTCAATATGATCATGGCTGATCATCCAACTCAGTATCCCGTACCTGCCTTCTCTCCATACCCCCTGATACCCTTAGCCACAAGGGCCACATCTAACTCCCTCTTAAATATAGCCAATGAACTGGCCTCAACTACCCTCTGTGGCAGAGAGTTCCAGAGATTCACCACTCTCTGTGTGAAAAAGTTTTTCCTCATCTCGGTCTTAAAGGATTTCCCTCTTATCCTTAAGCTGTGACCCCTTGTCCTGGACTTCCCCAACATCGGGAACAATCTTCCTGCATCTAGCCTGTCCAACCCCACAAGAACTTTGTACGTTTCTATAAGATCCCCTCTCAATCTCCTAAATTCCAGCGAGTACAAGCCAATTCTATCCAGTCTTTCTTCATATGAAAGTCGTGACATCCCAGGAATCAGTCTGGTGAACCTTCTCTGCACTCCCTCTATGGCTATAATGTCCTTCCTCAGATTTGGAGACCAAAACTGTACGCAATACTCCAGGTGTGGTCTCACCAAGACCCTGTACAACTGCAGTAGAACCTTCCTGCTCCTATACTCAAATCCTCTTGCTATGAAAGCCAACATACCATTCACTTTCTTCACTGCCTGCTGCACCTGCATGCCTACTTTCAATGACTGGTGTACCATGACACCCAGGTCTCGCTGCATCTCCCCATTTCCTAATCGGCCACCATTTAGATAATAGTCTGCTTTCCTGTTTTTGCCACCAAAGTGGATAACCTCACATTTATCCACATTATACTGCATCTGCCAAACATTTGCCCACTCACCCAGCCTATCCAAGTCACCTTGCAGTCTCCTAGCATCCTCCTCACAGCTAACACTGCCCCCCAGCTTAGTGTCATCCGCAAACTTGGAGATGTTGCCTTCAATTCCCTCATCCAGGTCATTAATATAAATTGTAAATAGCTGGGGTTCCAGCACTGAGCCTTGCGGTACCCCACTAGTCACTGCCTGCCATTGTGAAAAGGACCCGTTTACTCCTACTCTTTGCTTCCTGTTTGCCAGCCAGTTCTCTATCCACATCAATACTGAACCCCCAATACCGTGTGCTTTAAGTTTGTATACTAATCTCTTATGTGGTACCTTGTCGAAAGCCTTCTGAAAGTCCAGATACAACACATCCACTGGTTCTCCCCTATCCACTCTACTAGTTACATCCTCGAAAAATTCTATAAGATTCGTCAAACATGATTTACCTTTCGTAAATCCATGCTGACTTTGTCCAATGATTTCACCACTTTCCAAATGTGCTGCTATCCCATCTTTAATAAGTGACTCTAGCAGTTTCCCCACTACCGATGTTAGACTAACTGGTCTGTAATTCCCCGTTTTCTCTCTCCCTCCCTTCTTAAAAAGTGGGGTTACGTTTGCTACCCTCCAATCCTCAGGAACTACTCCAGAATCTAAAGAGTTTTGAAAAATTATCACTGATGCATCCACTATTTCTGGAGCTACTTCCTTAAGTACTCTGGGATGCAGCCTATCTGGCCCTGGTGATTTATCGGCCTTTAATCCATTCAATTTACCCAACACCACTTCCCGACTAACCTGGATTTCACTCAGTTCCTCCATCTCCTTTGACCCGCGACCCCCTGCTATTTCCGGCAGATTATTTATGTCTTCCTTAGTGAAGACGGAACCAAAGTAGTTATTCAATTGGTCCGCCATATCCTTGTTCCCCATGATCAATTCACCTGTTTCTGACTGCAAGGGACCTACATTTGTTTTAACTAATCTCTTTCTCTTCACATATCTATAAAAACTTTTGCTGTCAGTTTTTATGTTCCCTGCCAGTTTCCTTTCATAATCTATTTTCCCTTTCCTAATTAAGCCCTTTATCCTCCTCTGTTTGTCTCTGAATTTCTCCCAGTCCTCTGGTATGCTGCTTTTTCTGGCTAATTTGTACGCATCATCTTTTGCTTTGATACTATCCCTGATTTCCCTTGTTATCCACGGATGCACTACCTTCCCTGATTTATTCTTTTGCCAAACTGGGATGAACAATTTTTGTAGTTCATCCATGCAGTCTTTAAATGCCTTCACGGATGGAGGGGATTCGGGCCCACGAAAACTCGGGAGGTGAAAACTCATCAGACGGGAATTATGAAGCTACGCCCACGAAAACTCGAGAAGCTTGATGAAGTTCTGGGAAAATACATCAGTATCTTTTTGTTAGGACATTTGTTAGAGTGAAGCAGTCGTTATTGTATTTTGCGTGATCATTAATGATGAAGGTTATCATAAATGATAAAACGGGGGAATGTTAATATTGAGCAAATTGAAGACACTATAAAATGGAGAATACCTGCATTTGTCAGAATTGCTTAACGTTTGTCAGTGGAAAATTACAGGCTGTGGATGGTGCCGACCGGTCTGACCTTCAGATTGATATGCAGGATGGTGAAAGATCCAGGTGTTCTCCTCATTTCCCCTTAATTGATGAAATGTATAAAAACTCTGCGAACGAACTTAAATGCATTGATATGATCGGATTGCTGCAAAAGAATTGTAAATAATGTAAATAATGTTGCAAGACAGTTACCCTGCTGTTTGTTGATTGGCCAAAGTGTTAAGCCCTGACAGGATTGTTTTGAGTTCCAGGGTAAATGTTGCAATATTCAGTTATTGTATGGGAAACTCTGTAATTGGTTTGGGGAACTGTCAATAATGTATTGATGTAATTAATATGTTTGATTAGACTGTAAAGAGACCACCCCTATGTAGTTCGGCCCCTCAAGGTTCGTGGACCTATAAAATGTAGCTCCCATTTTAGATCGATATCTATCTTCTGGAGGAGAGCTTGGGACTGTGTGACCTTTTGGAGAGTGTCTGCTTGCACGAGGCTGAAGGGCTTGGCCAGGCAGAGACAAGGATCGAACCCGTGGTAGTTTAGGTATAGTATCGGGGAATTTGCTGTTCAATCTAAAAATAAAGTTTAGTTGTCCCAGTAGTTCAGTCAGTGTTTTTTACTGAACTAGACTAGGGGGGTAAGCTTGAGAAGAGCGTATTTACAATAGCTCTGGCACAATGGTGTTAAATGCAGAGCTAAAATCAACAAACATAATCGTCGCACAGGTCCCTGGCGGTCTAGGTGCTGTAGGATGAAGTGCAGGCCCAGGTTGACTGCATCATCCACTGATCTATTGGCCCGATATGCAAACTGCAGAGGGACCAGCATGGGGTTTGTGATATTTTTCAGCCGCAGAGGGCAGTGGAGGCCAAATCACTAGATGGATTTAAGAGAGAGATAGATAGAGCACTAGGGGCTAGTGGAATCAAGGGATATGGGGAGAAGGCAGGCACGGGTTATTGATTGGGAACAATCAGCCATGATCGAAGGGCCGAATTGCCTCCTCCTGCACTTATTTTCTATGCTTCTATGTTTCGAAGCCTTTCAAGGGTCTTCATGACTACAGAGGTCAGTGCGACAGGCCTGTAGTCATTAAGACCAGTAATCCTTGCCTTTTTGGGTACAGGAACAATAGTAGAGACTTTGAAGCAGGCAGGGACAGTACAGGTTTGCAGGGACTGGTTAAAAATGTCTGTGTAGACATGTCAGTTGTTCGGCACAGAGCTTGAGAGTAGAGGGGGAAACATTGTCCGGTCCTGGAGATTTCCGGCTTTTCTGTCTTCTGAACAGCCTCTCCACCTCCTCTATTTTGGTTGCTGATGATGGAGAACTGATAATAGACAATAGGTGCAGGAGTAGGCCATTTGGCCCTTCGAGCCAGCACCGCCATTCAATGTGATCATGGCTGATCATCCCCAATCAGTACCCCGTTCCTGCCTTCTCCCCATATCCCCTGACTCCGCTATCTTTAAGAGCCCTATCTAGCTCTCTCTTGAAAGTATCCACCGCCCTCTGAGGCAGAGAATTCCACAGACTTACCCTCTGTGAGAAAAAGTGTTTCCTCATCTCCGTTCTAAATGGCTTACTCCTTATTCTTAAACTGTGGCCCCTGGTTCTGGACTCCCCCAACATGGGGAACATGTTTCCTGCCTCTAGCGTGTCCAAACCCTTAATAATCTTCAATGTTTCAATGAGATCCCCTCTCAACCTTCTAAACTCCAGAGTGTACAAGCCCAGCCGCTCCATTCTCTCAGCATATGTCAGTCCCGCCATCCCGGGAATTAACCTTGTAAACCTACGCTGCACTCCCTCAATAGCAAGAATGTCCATCCTCAAATTAGGAGACCAAAACTGCACACAATACTCCAGGTGTGGTCTCACTAGGGCTCTGTACAACTGCAGAAGGACCTCTTTGCTCCTATATTCGATTCCTCTTGTTATAAAGGCCAACATGCCATTCGCTTTCTTCACTGCCTGCTGTACCTGCATGCTTACTTTCATAGACTGATGGACAAGGACCCCCAAGTTGTGCAGCACGGAGGGGATGGGTGATTGGGTGTGAAGTGGTGATTGGAGGGGGTGGGTGGGAAAGGGTCCAGTCTTTCCAGACTGGAGTCTTGCTTTAATTAGGTGTGAAGTGGTGAATGGGGAGGAGTGGGCGTAGAAGGACCCATTCTTTGCAGACTGAGGTCAGGCTGTTCCTTTTGAGCAGTTTCTTTGATGAAATAAGAGCTCATCCCATCAGATGCTTTAGAGACGCATCTTGAACCCTCACTTTGCATTAACTCCTACTCCGAATCCACCACCGCCAACTTTGTGGCTAGTTCCAGCTGTTCGTTTTGTCTCCTCAGCTGTTCTTCTTGTCGCTCAATCTCATGTTTCTTCTCCAAGGAATCCTCTTGTATTGAGAGAGCGACTGGATCAGCTTTGACTTCCATTCGAGCAGAAGCCCTTGACGCTGAACTGGCTACAGAACCAGATTTATGTCTTGTTCTTTGTGTAGATACATTCGAGATACTATGTAGTGTAATCTCCTCTTCCATTTCAGCACCTTGTTGCGTAGCTCTTTCAACTGTAGAGTGCGTAAGTTGTGGTACAATTTCAGTTAACCACTTCTCCACCTCTTCTATGAAACCATCGGAAAATTCCGTTTTCTCTTCTGCCACATCCAGCAACGCCTCCTTCCTTGAGGAGCTTAACCATTTCTATGGCCGCTTCGATAGGGACAATCGGCAGTTGGCCATCAAGGCGGTGCTCCCTGCCGATCACCAGCCCCTCACACTCACCCCCTACGACGTGTACGTGGCACTGAGTAGGACTAATGCACGTAAGGCTGCTGGCCCTGACGGCATCCCCGGGAGCATCCTCAGGGCCTGTGCTGCGCAGCTGACAGACGTCTGCACTGACATCTTCAACCTGTCACTTGCCCAAGCAGTTGTCCCCACGTGCCTTAAATCCACCTCCATCGTGCCGGTGCCAAAACACTCCACTGCGGCGAGCCTCAACGACTTCCGCCCAGTTGCACTTACTCCCATCATCACTAAGTGCTTCGAGAGGCTGGTCCTAGCACACCTCAAAGGCTGCCTACCTCCCACGTTGGATCCCTATCAGTTTGCTTACCGCAAGAACAGGAGTACGGAGGATGCCATCTCAACGGCACTCTACTCCGCCCTCTCCCACCTCGACAACAGAGACACTTATGTAAAAATGCTGTTCATCGATTACAGCTCAGCATTCAACACCATCATACCCTCTAAACTGATCACCAAACTCAGCGACCTGGGCATCAACCCCTCCCTCTGCAACTGGATACTGGACTTTCTAACCAACAGACCCCAGTCTGTTAGGTTGGACAACCACACCTCTTCAACCCTCACCCTGAACACCGGTGTTCCACAGGGCTGTGTACTGAGCCCCCTCCTCTACTCCCTCTTCACCTACGACTGCACACCTGTACATGGTTCTAACACCATCATCAAGTATGCAGATGATACAACGGTGATTGGCCTCATCAGCAACAACGATGAGTCAGCCTATAGGGAGGAGGTCCAGCTCCTAGCAGCATGGTGCGCTGACAACAACCTGGCCCGTAACACCATGAAGACCTAGGAGCTCATTGTAGACTTCAGGAAGTCTAGGGGCGGCACGCACACCCCCATCCATATTAACGGGACGGAGGTGGAGCGTGTTTCCAGCTTCAGGTTTCTGGGGGTCAACATCTCTGATGACCTCTCCTGGACCCACAATACCTCAACACTGGTCAAGAAGGCTCACCAGCGTCTCTTCTTCCTGAGGAGGCTAAAGAAGGTCCATCTGTCTCCTCAGATTCTGGTGAACTTCTACCGTTGCACCATCGAGAGCATCCTTACCAACTGTATCACAGTATGGTTTGGCAACTGCTCTGTCTCCGACCGGAAAGCACTGCAGAGGGTGGTGAAAATTGCCCAAAACGCTTCACCGGTTCCTCACTCCCCTCCATTGAGTCTGTCCAAAGCAAGCGATGTCTGCGAAGGGCGCGCGGGATCGTCATGGACTGCTCTCACCCCAACCACGGACTGTTTACCCTCCTACCATCCGGGAGGCGCTACAGGTCCCTCCGTTGTCGGACCAGCAGGTTCAGGAACAGCTTCTTCCCTGCGGCTGTTACACTACTGAACTCTGCACCCCCCCCCCCCCCGCCCCGGACACTCCTCCCACCAGGAAAAATACTATGACTGTATGCACGTAAATAGATTTATTTATTGCTCATATTTATGTCGATCTTCTAGGGAGATGCTAACTGCATTTCGTTGTCTCTGTACTGTACACTGCACAATGACAATAAAGTGGAATCTGAATCGGAATCGGAATCTGAAACCACTGATTTTGCCTTTCGCGTTCCTCCTCGGGCAGTGATAAATGCAGCAATGATGCGTGGCTTTCCCCTGACCTCATGGCAGAGGTTGATTAATTAAACCAGATTAGATTCTACTTTCTTCACATTCTCGTCTGATTCCATTAGTTCCTTCTAGTTTTCAATTGTTTTGATAACCTGTTTCCATAACTTGTTTCTCTCCTTCTGGGTTTCTTTCAGAAATACAACTTGGGCCTTTTCGGTGAGCCTAACTTGTCTCTTCAGATATCTTGGCTTCTCTCTGCCTCACTTGTGGCTCCTCTGACTCACCTGCTCCATCTTGCTCCATGGATTTAAACAGGTCTTGGCAGGACCTCTTCAGTTTGCTTCAGTCGTTAGTTATTGATAAACATTCTGCACCATGATCTGTAAACATCCGATATGAAACCAAATCAAACTGGACTTTCAGAAAACATCCAAATATTTTCGAAGTATAGAAGTAACTTCAGTTCAGAAAGAATGTGTCTTATCTTAACTTCAAAACAAACCAAGGCCAGCACCTGGATCCCACTTGGCCTTGGCTGCCGTCCAAAACTTAGCAGAACTGGCTTCTAATACCTATCCAGACTCTTTATCAGAGCCTGTAATTTTACTTTAAAAATACGACGTTTGTCGAACTTTTACAGCATCTCGTTAAGAAGCTGTTCTAATTAAAGCGTTCCGGCTTTCAAATTTACAGCATAATACAATAGCTGTTCTACTCACGCTCTCGATCCGTGAAGTTTTCAATCTTCAGATAAGTCGCGTGGCTGTCCAATAACCTACCGGTCAGGTAGGCATCTCTAAGCCAATCTCTGGCTGAGATCTATCTTCAGTTCCTTTGCTAGGGAACCAATTCTTCTGGCAGTAATCGCACTCCAGAGATCCAGCCCAATCTTCTGTCCCTCTTCTATGGGACCAATCTTCTACCTCCTGGCTGTAAGGCAGCTTTCGACCAGATGTAATGGCAGATTATCATATAGTTCAAGGAATGTTTCCTCCAGCCGCTATGATTGAAGACAGGGGGTAAGGAGACAGTTTCGTTACGCATCCACGAGCTCTCCACGAGACATTCAATGCCGTCCAAAGTTAAATCTTCAAAACACAGTCTATTAATTAATAGTTTCTTTATTGTCGTAGTAAAAACAGTAAGATATTCATCCAAACTTCTTGTATAAGTACATTTTGATCTTACATGTGCATGGTGGAAAGCCGTGACCTCCCCCATGCTTCTTCAAAAATAAAACTAAAAACCAAAGATACTAGAGAAGCAAGAAAGACCACTCCTCCGAAATCCAATGGAGTGCCGTGTTGTACGTAACGGAACGTCACGGCCGCCATTTTCTAATGCAAAACGCGACATCTTTGGTAGCGGGGACGGACTCCGCAGTTATACAATCTGCTCTTACATCAGGTCGCAGGGAAGAGCAAAGATACTAGAGGCTCCTCTAGTATCTTTGGGCGAAGAGGAAGTTCCCTCCACTCCTGAGTTAATCCAGGACTGATTCTTGGTCCCCCCGATACCAGATGGAGCCGGCCGGCACCGGGCTCTCTGTCCGGCAGGAGAGCCTCAAGCGTCGGCGCTCCCGAGGCAGCAGGCAATGCTCCTCTCGTGTCTTTGGTGTAATCCGTTCCAAAGATTGATCCGCTCTATTATCTTTGGTGTAATCCGTGTTGTAGGGAACAGTGTTGTATATAGCATCTATCACTTCACATATTTAGTTCAGATTATTGTAAATATTATTATTATTATTGTAAATTGCAGTCCGGTAAAATGGCGTCGACACCCACCCATGTCATACTACGCTTTCTTCGCAGAGTGGGGCATCTTGCTCTGCTCTATAATCTTTGCTAAAAACTACTAGCGTCTGCGCGACAATCCCAGCCGTAGGCACACCTCCATCTACGTAATACATCATTACGGGTAGATACAATGTAAAGGTAACTGGTTATGGTTATAACATACTGAGTTAAGGTAAATGGCTACTACATATGGTAAGATTTTACATTTAG
The DNA here is from genome assembly GCA_038087875.1 of Malacoraja senta. Classification (NCBI taxonomy): domain Eukaryota; kingdom Metazoa; phylum Chordata; class Chondrichthyes; order Rajiformes; family Rajidae; genus Malacoraja; species Malacoraja senta. The sequence goes on from JAXLNO010005406.1 coordinate 78,028, forward strand.
CTTTATTATTGTGACATGTCCTGAGGTACAGTGAACAGCTTTATTTTGCATGTATCCAATCATAAAACAGTATAGCACAGGAACAGGCCCTTCAGCCCACAATGCCTATACTGAACTTGAGGCCAAGACCCTCTCTTATCTACCTGCACATAATCCATTCCCTATACATCCAAAGTCTCTTCACTGCCACTACTGATTCTGCCTCCACCACCATCGATCCCGACAGCGTGTTCCAGGCACTCAATTAAATCAGTTTGCATGCTATCTATCAAATTTGCCTGGATAACATGCAAAACAATTGCTTTCACTGGATCTTAGGATATATGACAATAACAAGCCAGTAGCAATGCCGTCTACGCCTGCCAGTGTGAGGCCAAATGCAAATAGGATGAATATCACCTCATATTTCGCTGGGGCAGCTTACAACCCAGCGGTATGAATATTGATTTCTCCAATTTCAAGTAACCCTTGCATTCCCTCTTTCTCTGTCCCCACCCTAGTCATCCTGCTAGTTTCACTGTTCATATCCCTTCGATATCAATAGACAATATGTGCAGGAGTAGGCCATTTGGCCCTTCGAGCCAGCACCGCCATTCAATGTGATCATGGCTGATCATCCCCAATCAGTACCCCGTTCCTGCCTTCTCCCCATATCCCCTAACTCCGCTATTTTTAAGAGCTCTATCTAGCTCTCTCTTGAAAGTATCCAGAGAACCGGCCTCCACCGCCCTCTGAGGCAGAGAATTCCACAGACTCACAACTCTCTGTGAGAAAAAGTTTTTTCTCGTCTCCGTTCTAAATGGCTTACCCCTTATTCTTAAACTGTGGCCCCTGGTTCTGGACTTCCCCAACGTCGGGAACATGTTTCCTGCCTCTAACGTGTCCAAACCCTTAATAATCTTATATGTTTCAATGAGATAGAAACATAGACATAGAAAATAGGTGCAGGAGTAGGCCATTCGGCCCTTCGAGCCTGCACCGCCATTCAATATGATCATGGCTGATCATCCAATTCAGTATCCCGTACCTGCCTTCTCTCCATACCCCCTGATCCCTTAGCCACAAGGGCCACATCTAACTCCCTCTTAAATATAGCCAATGAACTGGCCTCAACTACCCTCTGTGGCAGAGAGTTCCAGAGATTCACCACTCTCTGTGTGAAAAAGTTTTTCCTCATCTCGGTCTTAAAGGATTTCCCCCTTATCCTTAAGCTGTGACCCCTTGTCCTGGACTTCCCCAACATCGGGAACAATCTTCCTGCATCTAGCCTGTCCAACCCCATAAGAATTTTGTACATTTCTATAAGATCCCCTCTCAATCTCCTAAATTCTAGTGAGTATAAGCCAAGTCTATCCAGTCTTTCTTCATATGAAAGTCCTGACATCCCAGGAATCAGTCTGGTGAACCTTCTCTGCACTCCCTCTATGGCTATAATGTCCTTCCTCAGATTTGGAGACCAAAACTGTACGCAATACTCCAGGTGTGGTCTCACCAAGACCCTGTACAACTGCAGTAGAACCTCCCTGCTCCTATACTCAAATCCTCTTGCTATGAAGGCCAACATACCATTTGCTTTCTTCACTGCCTGCTGCACCTGCATGCCTACTTTCAATGACTGGTGTACCATGACACCCAGGTCTCGCTGCATCTCCCCATTTCCTAATCGGCCACCATTTAGATAATAGTCTGCCTTCCCGTTTTTGCCACCAAAGTGGATAACCTCACATTTATCCACATTATACTGCATCTGCCAAACATTTGCCCACTCACCCAGCCTATCCAAGTCACCTTGCAGTCTCCTAGCATCCTCCTCACAGCTAACACTGCCCCCCAGCTTAGTGTCATCCGCAAACTTGGAGATGTTGCTTTCAATTCCTCGTCCAGATCATTAATATAAATTGTAAATAGCTGGGGTCCCAGCACTAAGCCTTGCGGTACCCCACTAGTCACTGCCTGCCATTGTGAAAAGGACCCGTTTACTCCTACTCTATGCTTCCTGTTTGCCAGCCAGTTCTCTATCCACATCAATACTGAACCCCCAATACCGTGTGCTTTTAAGTTTGTATCCTAATCTCTTATGTGGTACCTTGTCGAAAGCCTTCCGAAAGTCCAGATACAACACATCCACTGGTTCTCCCCTATCCACTCTACTAGTTACATCCTCGAAAAATTCTATAAGATTCGTCAGACACGATTTACCTTTCGTAAATCCATGCTGACTTTGTCCAATGATTTCACCACTTTCCAAATCCCCTCTCATCCTTCTCAATTCAAGAGAAAAAAGCCCAGCCACTCCATTCTCTCAGCATATGACAGTCCCGCCATCCCTGGAATTAACCTTGTGAACCTACGTTGCACTCCCTCAATAGCAAGAATGTCCTTCCTCAAATTTGGAGACCAAAACTGCACACAATACTCCAGGTGTCACTAGGGCTCTGTACAACTGCAGAAGGACCTCTTTGCTCCTATATTCGATTCCTCTTGTTATAAAGGCCAACATGCCATTCGCTTTCTTCACTGCCTGCTGTACCTGCATGCTTACTTTCAGTGACTGATGAACAAGGACCCCCAGATCCCGTTGTACTTCCCCTTTTCCCAACTTGACACCATTTAGATAGTAATCTGCCTTCCTGTTTTTGCTACCAAAGTGGATAACTTCACATTTATCCACATTAAACTGCATCTGCCTTGCAACTGTCCACTCACCCAGCCTGTCCAAGTCACCCTGCATTCTCATAGCATCCTCCTCACAGTTCACACTGCCACCCAGCTTTGTGTCATCTGCAAATTTACTAATGTTAGTTTGAATCCCTTCATCTAAATCATTGATGTATATTGTAAATAGCTGCGGTCCCAGCACCGAGCCTTGCGGTACCCCACTAGTCACTGCCTGCCATTCTGAAAGTGACCCGTTAATCCCTACTCTTTGTTTCCTGTCTGCCAACCACTTCTCTATCCATGTCAGCACTCTACCCCCAATACCATGTGCCCTAATTTTGCCCACTAATCTCCTATGTGGGACCTTATCAAATGCTTTCTGAAAGTCCAGGTACACTGCATCCACTGGCTCTCCCTTGTCCATTTTTCCTAGTTACATCCTCCAAAAATTCCAGAAGATTAGTCAAGTATGATTTCCCCTTCGTAAATCCATGCTGACTCAGACCTATCCTGTTACTGCTATCCAAATGTAAGTAAGTAAGTTTATTGGCCAATTATTCACATACAAGGAATTTGCCTTGGTGCTCCGCCCACAAGTAACAACATGACATACAGTGACAGTTACAAATGACTCAGAAAACACTAAACATTAATAATAATAAAACATTAATGATAAAACACCATTGATCAAGCATGTGAACCAACAAAATACCAGATCAAAGGGAGGCTACAGATTTTTGGCTGTTGAGTAGAGCAACTACTTGTGGATAAAAACTGTTTTTATGTCTGGCTGTGGCAACTTTGACAGTCCGGAGTCGCCTTCCAGGGAAGTGATTCAAAGAGTTTGTGGCCAGGGTGAGAGGGGTCAGAGATGATCTTGCCCGCTCGCGTCCTGGCCCTTGCAGCGTACAGTTCATCAATGGAGGGAAGGTTGCAGCCAATAATCTTCTCTGCTGATCGGACGATTCGCTGCAGCCTCCAGGTGTCGTGCTTGGTGGCTGAGCCAAACCAGACCATGATGGAGAAGGTGGGAACAGACTCTACGATGGCTGTGTAGAATTGGACCATCATTGCCTGTGGCAGATTGTGCTTCCTCAGCTGCCGCAGGAAGTACATCCTCTGTTGTGCCTTTTTTGACTGTGGAGTCGATGGTAGCCCCCCCCCCCCACTTGAGGTCCTTGGAGATGATGGTTCCCAGAACTGAAAAGACTCCACAGATGTGACTGTGGTGCTGTTGATGGTGAGTGGGGTGAGGGGAGGGGGAGCTCTCCTAAAGTCTACAATCAATTCCACTGTCTTAAGAGCATTGAGCTCTAGGTTGTTGCTACGGCACCAGGATGCCAGCTGTGACACTTCCTGTCTGTAGGCAGATTCCTCCCAATCCTGGATCAGTCCAATCAGGGTTGTATCGTCCGCAAACTTGAGAAGCTTGACAGAGGTGTCTGTGGAGTTGCAGTCGTTGGTGTAGAGAGAGTAGAGGAGAGAAGAGAGTACGCAGCCTTGCGGTGCTCCTATGCTGAGCGTTTGTGGGTCCGAGATGTGCTTTCCCAGCCTGACATGCTGCATCCTGTCTGTCAGGAAGCTGGTGATCCACGACAGAGGGGTTCAGGCACAGTCAACCTGGAAAGTTTGGAGTGTAGTAACTCTGCACAATGGTGTTGAATGCAGAGCAAAAATTAACAAACAGGATCCTCGCATAGGTCCGCTGGCGGTCTAGGTGCTGTAGGATGAAGTGCAGGCCCAGGTTGACTGCATCATCCACTGATCTATTGGCCCGATATGCAAACCGCAGAGGGTCCAGCAGGGAGTTTTGTGATATTTTTCAGCTTGGCCAGCACAAATGTGTCACTATTTCATATTTTATGATTGACTCCAGCATCTTCCCCACCACCGATGTCAGGCTAACTGGTCTGTAATTCCCTGTTTTCTCTCTCCCGTCTTTCTTAAAAAGTGGGATAACATTAGCTGCCCTCCAATTCACAGGAACTGATCCTGAATCTATAGAACATTGGAAAATTATCACCAATGCGTCCATGATTTCTAGAGCCACTTCCTGAAGTACCCTGGGATGAAGACCATCAGGCCCTGGGGATTTATCAGCCTTCAGTCCCATCAGTCTACCCAACGCCATTTCCTGCCTAATGTGGATTTCCTTCAGTTCCTCCGTCACCCCTGATCCTCAGGAAGATTGTTTGTGTCCTTAGTGAAGACGGATCCAAAGTACCTGTTCAACTCATCTGCCATTTCCTTGTTCCCCATTATAAAAACACCCTTTTCAGTCTTCCTCCTCCAAGGCCAACAATGGAGCTTGGGGGATGGGCGGGTGGGGGATGGGCGGGTGGGGGAGGAGGGTGGGGGGAGGGGGGGTGGGGGAGGGGGGGTGGGTGGGGGGAGGGGGGTTTTGGGGAGGGGGGGTTTTGGGGGAGGGGGGGCTGTGGGGGAGGGTTGGTGTGGGGGAGGGGGAACCTTCAAAACCTTCATAACTTTTGTACTATTTCACCGCAAAAGGTATTTGACTTGCAGCAGTGGAGAATGGTGAGTAAGGTGGGGGGAAATTGTTGCGCTATGGGGGATCGTTTTTGTGTAAATTTAATTACAATGCAGACAGGAATTGGTCAAGATGAGAGTTTTAGTAATATACTAGACCAAGTGCAGACCCGTTGGGTCTGGTCCCCGAACATGCTTCAGACCCCGGGGTCTGGTTCCCGAACGTGCTTCAGCGTCTCGACGTTGTACGCAGCGTCTTGACAGCGTACGCAGCATGTTGACGGCGTAGGCGGTGTACGCCATCAAGACGCTGCGTACGGACGTCGAGACGCTGCGTACGCCCTCAATGGGGCTGCTGGCCGACAGGCCGTTGACGCGCCGGCTCTGTGACGCTGGCTGAAGGCAAAGATGGGTTGTTCCGCCGATGCTTTTCCGGCGTCCTCGGAAAGAGGCCGGCGAAAAACAGAGGGGGAAGAGCCGATGTTTGGCTTGAGCCAGCGTGAGAGAACCGGCCCGGGATGGGTAGTGGAGGAGAGCCGGGCGGCAGCAGTGAAAATCGCCAGCGAAAAATAAAAATGTCGCCGTTTTTGGAGCAGAGCCGGGCGGCAGCAGCCGTTATGGTGGCTGGCCAGCAGGAGGCGACAAAATGAGTGAGTGGGGGGGATGGATTTTTATTTTTAAAATGTGTACATAAAAATGTCTAAATCTAATAAGGAGTGTGTTAGGGTATGTAAAAGTGTAATGTTTAGCGAAATGGAAAAAATCTCGGAGTTTTCGCGTGTGATTTTGGCGGACCAAGGAATCAAAGGCCAAATGTGACACCCACAAACACACACACACACCCACACACACACACACACACAGAGTTTAAAAGTATATAGAAGATATATAGATAGATAGATGATTGGGATGAATATGTAGGTGGGCTGCTTCGTACGTTTCCAGACGACACAACAAGGAGGAGGTACAGTGGATGCGGAATTCATTGCTTACAGCAGCATCTCGGACAGAGACTCAGACAGCACACACAAATATTAATTACACATAAATCACACATAAATTCTACAAGAAAAAGACTGTTGTAGCAGCACCTAGTGGTGGGGCTGGGTATTCCCGTCTTGAAACTCCATGTATGTATATATTCACTCCACAGATGTTGCCTGACCCGCTGAGTTCCTCTAACAATGTATTCCAGCATCTAGAGTTCCGTGTGTCTCCAACAAGCTGCTTTGGAATGGTAATGATATAGGCTTAGTAAATGACCTGGAGAGTTACCGGAGTATGATAGATACTTGTGTATGTATATATACGCTTGTTGGAGACACAAGGAACTCTAGATGCTGGAATACATTGTTAGAGGAACTCAGCGGGTCAGGCTTTTATCGAGGTCTACTTAAAGCCAGGAATCTGGTCACCTTCAGCCAGGGCGCTGCTCCACAGGGGGAGGGGGTGCTGTGGCTGCGAGGGTGGCCAGTACTCACCCTGTCACGGTGGGTATCGAGGAGAGGCGTGTGCGTGGAGCGATTCCGGCCCAGCTTACCCCCGCTCCGTTGGAATTGCTCATAGGACCTACGGCCCGGGTCCCTTCCCGAGAGCCGGCCCCACGCAACGTGAACCGACTTTCCGAGATGCCCAGCGTGCCGTTCCGTGACGCTGAGAGGCGCGTACTGTACAGGCTGCTCCTGCCCACTCTACACCTCCTCGCCCTTGTCTTCCGTCCGGACACACCCTGGCGGTCCGTGTCACCACCTGACGGCGGGAGCGGTCCCCAGTGGAGGTCTCTCTATAAGGGAGTCCTCCCTCTTTACATCGGGGACCTGGGGTGGAGAGTGTTGCACGTGGCTGTGGCCTGTAACAGGTACTTGAGCCGGTTCACAGACTCGCCAGCCGCCTGTCACTTCTGCGGCGAGGAAGAGACCGTGTTCCACGTGTACATGCAGTGTGTGAGGTTGCAGCCCCTGTTCGAGTATCTGAAGGGTTTTGGCTACATTTAGTCCCACACTCCTGATATTTGGGCACCCGGTACAGAGGGGGGAAGGTCGGGAGAGGTGGGGGGGGGGATCTCCCGGTCCGTCTGCTCCTGGGCCTGGCCAAGATGGCCATTCGCGGGTCCAGGCAGCGGGCGGTCGATGGTCGGGCTAGAGTTGGCTGCCTGCCCCTTTTCCGGGCCTACGTCCGTGCCCACGTGTCCATGGAGCGGGAACACACACGCGGTGTCCACGGGGAGTCTGGAGGCCGTCCGCGAACGCTGGTCACCGCGGGAGGTCGAGTGGTTCTGTTGATAAAGTTTGGCGTTATATTAATTCGATGATGGTTTGTTTGTAGAACTGTCAACATCGACAGTCTCTGATTGTGCTCATTTGTATATTTATTTTTATTTTTTGAATAAAAGTATTTGTATAATAATTTTTTTTTAAAACAGTGTTGTAGCGGAGCCTGCTGGCGCACGCAGGTGTCGGACCCCGGCGTCCGGAAGCCGGGTCACGTGACTCGGGAGGGGCTGCTGGTTTTCGCGCGGTTTCTCTTTCGCGCGGCAGTTCAGCGTTGACCACCGTTGTGGCCAGACGTGTCAGGAGAAGCATGTTAACTGAAGAGTGAATTTTCGAATAAAAGTTCGTTAAAAAACTCAGTTGTATGGAAAGATCCTGCAGCCCCCACAATATGGATGTGGATTATGGAGATGTCGGAGACCTTACAATTGGAAAAAAATTAGATATGTCTTAATAGACAAACCAGAATTATTTACAAAAATATGGTCTCCATTTATAGATTATCTGAGGGGGTAGACTGGGCCGGCGAGGAGGCCCGACTGAAACCTGAACCCAGTTCTCTGACCTATGGACCTATCTCCTAAGTTGTATTATTGATAGTTTATCTAACTTTTCTAATTTATTTTCTTTATTTCTTTATTTTTATTATCTATAAATATAAATAAATAATTAGAGGCCACGTTAATATGTAACCGATAAAGGAGGACCCCAGCTACTTTGCTAACTGGGGTACCCGGAACCCTGGATACTAAATATGTAATTGTTATACAAAGTTTGTAATGGGTTGGACTGTGATATGCAGATACCTCTAATAAAAAAATTACAATATTAAAAAAAATAAAACTCAGTTGTCGTTCTTGCGACCGCCAAAGTGTGACGCTCCCTCATCCCCGCCCCTCCCACAGTGCGGCTCCCTCACCCCCGCCCCTCCCTCAACCCCGCCCCCCCCCCCCCCACACAGTGCAGCGCTCCCTCACCCCCCCTCCCTCAGTGTTGAGTGCTTCACTTCACGTCACAGAGGAGAGTCCGTGTAGACTTTATACTCTGTGCTCTTGCTGTGGGATCCCAGCTGATTTGGGATTTGCCCCTTTGAGTTTAATCTTTCCCGGCCCTCCCTCGCGTGAATTCTGAAGTTGTTCCAGCACCAAACACAGAGCTAATCGGGCAGAGTTTG
>JAXLNO010005406.1:86816-118035 GCA_038087875.1 Malacoraja senta
TTCCCTTTATCAAATCCGGTTCAGAGATTAGAGATTAGAGATTAGAGATTAGGGATTCCTTTATTTGTTCATTCAGGAACCTTTCGGTCCCTGAACGAAATTTCGTTGCCTGCAGTCATACATATAATAATAAATGACAAAACACACAATAAACACAAATTAACATCCACCACAGTGAGTTCACCAGGCACCTCCTCCACTGTGATGGAGGCAAAGTCTTAAAGTCTCTGTCTCTTCCCCGCTTTCTTCTCCCTCTGCGCTGAGGCGATCCAGGCTTTCTGATGCTGTGGCCCCGCTGGGCGACGGTAAGCCAGGTCCAGCGGCCGAATCCGTGCTCCGCGACGGGCCGGCTCAAACTCCGCGGCCCGGGGTGGTCGAAGCTGCCGAAGCTGCCGCCCTCCAGTCCAGCGGACGCAGCTGTAGTTGCGGGGAGCCCCAGAAAAACAGGTCACCCACCTGTGACCTGCGCGCTCCCGACGATGTCGTCCACTGGCCCGCGGCCGAGCCCTCCGGATTCAAGTCACCACCAGTGTCCTCGGTCGCCACCGCCGGAACGCCACCGCAGCCCCGAAGCAGGACAGCCCGCGCTCCCGAAGATGTCGTCCACTGGGCCAGCTGCGGCCGAGCCTCCGGATTCAGGTCGCCACCAGTGTCTTTGGTTGCCACCGCCGGAACGCCACCGCAGCCCCGAAGTTGGCCAGCCTCGCGCTGGTAAGTCTGGCTCTGCCTCCGGAGCCTCGAGGTCGGTCGGTCGCTCGCAGTTGGAGTTGGAGGCCGGCAGCTCGCAGTTGGAGTTGGAGGCCGGCAGGCTCCGCCATTTTGGCCTCAGCGCAGACGGAGGCAGAGAAGGGGGTTACGACAAGAAAAAGTCGCATTCCCCCGAAGGAAGAGACAAAAGTCATGTTTCACCCCCCCACCCCCCCACCCCACACATACACAACCCAATAAACTAAAATTTAACCAAAACAGACAAAAGAAAACAACAAAAAAAGTAAAAAACAGACGGACTGCAGGCGAGCCGCTGCTGTACGACAGCGCTGCCACTTCCGGAAAGCCACTCATTCCACAACACTAAATCCAGAATGCCTCTTCCTTATAGACTCCAGTACAAGCTGCTCTAAGAATCCATCATGGAGGTACTCCACAAACTCCCTTTCTTGGGACCAGTACTGACTGATTTTCCCAGGCTACCTGCATGTTGAAATCTCCCATAAACAACCGTGGCATTACCTTTGCTACATCCCAATTTTAACTCTTGATTCTATGTGCACCCTATATCCAGCCTACTGTTTGGGGTGGTGGAGAAAGTTGTGTGATCCTGAGAGTGATGCCGTCTGGAGCGATGCTCTGGTAGGGCCACCCATGGAGTAAGGTCGAGGGGAGGTCTCTGACAAAGAGCCCATCCAACCAAGACCTCAACGGTGGAACAGGCGGAGGATGATGGCTGACCTTAGTGGAGCGTCACAACGGCTGGGTAGGCGGATGAAGGCTGCAGCAGAAAAGGGTCTCCGGTTGTCTTGGACTCCATGCCACTGGAACCTGACCCAGATCTGTCCAACGACCGTGAGGGACAGCCATACTCGTTTCGAGTGACCGCCGATGATGATGAGATAACTCTCATTAGAGTCTTTTACACTTACAATTCCTCAGTTCTATCCTTCCTGACTCTACATCTCCTGATGCTATGTCCCCCCTCGCAAAGGACTGAATTTCATTCCTTACCAACAGAGCTACCCCATCCCCCTCTGCCCACCTGTGTGTCTATTCGATAGGGCTTAGAAGCGTATGTGGCCAACGCAGGCGAATGGGCCTAGCATAGATGTGGCATCTTGGTTGGGCAGAAGGTGGTGTTTCAATGCTGAGTGTGTGCTACAGTTGAGCTGTTGCCTGGTGCAGGTATGAGAAGGAGGGCCGGGCACGCAAGGTGGTGAAGGCGCAGCAGCTGTGGTACGCAGTCATCGAGTCGCAGACAGAGACTGGGACGCCCTACATGCTGTACAAAGATGCCTGCAACCGGAAGAGTAACCAGCAGAACCTGGGGACCATCAAATGCAGCAACCTCTGCACCGAGATCGTGGAATACAGCAGTGTGAACGAGGTGAGCCCCATGCACGTCTAGACCATGTCACCCTGTCAGCGTCTTTGTGGCTGCCCTGCCCGGCACAGGCAGGTAATGACTGATGCTCCTGGTTTGAGGTCAGTTCGAGCAAAGATCCTATAGCGAGCAAGATAGATCACTAGTACGGTCATGGGCAGAATCATGGGTAATTTTCGGCCCCATTTCTGTAACCGGCTTCCGTCTCCGCACCAAAGATCCCATAGGATACTAAGTCGGAGACTGAAGCTGGTTACGGAGACATCCCCGTAAAATAAAAGTTATTTGGGAAAAATCTTCTCCTCGTTTTCAGAATTTTAATTTATTAACACAAACTGTTCCCCCGCAACGTTGATTACACTGCGAGTCGGGTCGGGTCTGATTACGGAAATGGATGAAAAAAAGGCCACGTTCCGCTCCGTTGCGTACTACACGTCAGCCCATTGCATTTAGCAGGAGTGGTCTTTGAGTTCGAGTGTGTTCAGTTTCCACTAGTGGGGGATTCTTGAACCAGAGGTCGTAGCCTCAGAATTAAAGGGCGATCCTTTAAGGAGATGAGGAGGAATTTCTTTAATCAGCGGGTAGTGAATCTGTGGAATTCATTGCCAAAGAAGGCTGTGCAGGCCAACAATGGATATATTTAAGGCAGAGATGGATAGATTCTTGATTAGTAAGAATGTCTGGTTATGGGGAGAAGGCATAAGAATTGGGTTAGGAGGGATAGATCAGCCATGATTGAATGGTGGATTGGACTTGATGGGCCGAATGGCCTAATTCTGCTCCTATCACTTATGAACTGTTTGTCTTGGGGGTTTCCATTGGTCTGCGGTGGTTACCAAAACTGACTCTGGTTCCTGGTTTGTTTGTTGTGACAGGTGGCTGTTTGCAACTTGGCTTCGCTGGCACTGAACATGTACGTTACTGCAGATCGCAGCTACGACTTCAATAAACTGGCCGACGTCACCCGGGTGGCCGTGAGGAACCTGAATAAAATCATCGAAGTGAACTATTACCCAGTCCCTGAGGTAGGTCTGTGCTGGAGCTTCGAATTCATGGGTGCAAAAGCACGGGGAGGTTGATGGAGTCAAGACGGCATGGAAACAGGCCCTTTGGCCCACCTTGCCTGTGCTGACCAACATGCCCCAATCTACTTTAGTCCCTCCAGCCCTCGTTTGGCCCATATCCCTTTAAACCAGGGGTGTGCAACCTACGGCCCCCGGGCCGAATGTGGCCGTAACCCGAAATCATCCGTACCGCAGGCGGATTTTGTTTCCCGTATTCATCCGGCCCGCCGAGTCCTGGCCGTACCGCATCCTGCGCAAAGCCGCCAGCATGGCCGCGCACCTTCTGTGAACACGTTTAAGAAAGAACTGCAGATGCTGGAAAAATCAAAGGTAGACAAAAAAATGCTGGAGAAACTCAGCCAGCGGGTGAGACGTGCAAGGATTGCATGAGCAATCCGCTGAGTTTCTCCAGCATTTTTGTCTACCTTCTGTGAACATGTGATTTGATGTCTGCCATCTGGGGCGGGATCCATGTGTGCATGTGATAGATGTGGCCCGCCATCTGCTCACAGACATGCGTCCTGGCCACTATGCAGAACAAGGTTGCCGTCCCCTGCTCTAAACCTATCCTTTCCATGTACTTGTCCAAATGTTTTTTAAGCGTGGTGAAAGTACCTGCCTCAACTACCTCCTGTGCCAGCTCGTTCCATACACCTACCATCTTTTGTGTGGAAAAAGAAAGTTGCCCCTCTGGTTCCTATTAAATCTTTCTCCCCTCACCTTAAACCTATATCCTCTGGTTCTTGATTCCCCTACTGTGGGTAAAAGACTGTGCATTCAGCCTAGCTACTCCCCTCATAATCTTACACACCCCTAAGATCACCCCTCATCCTCCTGCGCTCCAAGGAACAAAGTCCTTGCCTCAACCTCTCCCTATGGGTCAGGCACTCAAATTCTGGAATCATCCTTGTAAATCTTCTCCATCTTTTCCAGCTTGATCCAAATGATTTGGGTTAGAATGTTAATTTTTACTGTGCTTCTGATGTGCATGCACGCACACAAGTGTGACAAACTGCGGTGTTGATGGAAGCTTTTTGTTGAGATCCATGACATTTGAGGGGGTGCAGAGGATGTTTGTCAGAATGATGCTTGGATTAAGGGGTATTCAGAGCTGCCAAGTAGTACGGATTTTCCGTATTTTGTACGGAAATGCGATAAGAATACGGATGTACGGATTTGATTTGTAAAATACGGATTTTTTTTAAATCGGCACGACTTCCTGTTTCATCTTGCTGCTTAAAAAATGCAAGGATATAAAAAGTCATACTGTAACTAAAAATTATAGCAGATTAAATCTATTAGTATTTTAAATTTCAAGAACAGGATGATTATTTTTGTACGCTTTGATCTGTATGTCCCGCTATAGGTTTAAACAGCGCTGTCGGTTTAGCACGTGGGAACGAACAGCGCTATGGGTTCTAATTATAACTCTACCAGCTGGAGCACCATTGCCTTTACACATAGCGCTATGGCCACAGCGCTATGGCTCACAGACTGTCCAGGGAGGGAGAAGGAGAGAGGGAGGGAGGGAATAATAATAATAATAATAATAATAGATTTTATTTATATAGCGCTTTGCAGGACTCAAAGTCGCTTTACAATTGAGAGTCAAGAATAAACAAAACAAAATAGAGCAGTAAGACAGAGATGCAAAGGGGAGGGGAACATGGGACTAAGGGTATGCAGAGGTGAAGAGATGGGTCTTGAGGCGGGACTGGAAGATGGTGGGGGACTCAGAATTTCGGACCAGTTGTGGGAGGGAATTCCAGAGCCTGGGAGCTGCCCTGGAGAAGGCTCTGCCTCCAAAAGTGCAGAGGTTTGATTTCGGAGTGGAGAGGAGACCAGCTGATGTGGATCTGAGGGACCGTGAGGGTTGGTAGGGGGAGAGGAGGTCAGTGAGATAAGGGGGGGCCAAGTTGTTGAGGGCTTTGTAGGTGAGGACCAGGATTTTGTAGATGATCCGGTGGGAAATGGGAAGCCAGTGAAGTTCTTTGAGAACTGGGGTGATGTGGTGCCAGGATTTGGTGTGGGTAATGAGTCGAGCGGCTGCATTCTGGACCAGTTGGAGTCGGTTGATGCTGCTGGAATTGATTCCAAAGAGAAGAGAGTTACAGTAGTCCAGTCGAGAGGAGATGAAGGCATGGATGAGTCTTTCAGCAGCGGGGGGTGTGAGAGAGGATCTGATTTTGGCAATGTTGCGGATGTGAAAAAATGATGTTTTGACAACATGGCGGATGTGAGGCTCAAGGGAGAGGGTTGAGTCAAAGATGACGCCACGGTTGCGTGCCTGAGGAGATGGGGAGACAGTGGTGCCGTCAATAGTGAGAGTGGGGTTGTTAATTATAGTGAGTGTTGATTTGGAGCCAATGAGGAGAAATTCTGTTTTGCTACTGTTTAATTTAAGGAAGTTGAGTTGCATCCAAGATTTGATGGCTGATAGGCAGGAGTTGATATGGGAGAGAGGGGGGTGGTGGGGGGACTTGGTGCTGAGATAGATCTGGGTGTCGGTGGAATAAGAGAGGGAGGGAGAAAAAAAGGAAGGAGAGAGGGAGGGAAAGGGGTAGGGAGGGAGAGGGAGGGAAAGAGGAAGGATGGAGAGAGTGAGGGAGGGGAGAGAGAGGCTTCCAAAATGGCTTCTACATCATCATCTGGTGTTAAAAGCAGGAAGCAGCCGTTCAAACAGCAGTATACAAAGAGATGGCAATGAATGCACTGTCAAGTAGGGTGCGTAGAAGACGTGTCAATTGGTAGCAAAGTTAAGCGATCTTGTACTCATACATGGGTATGACCGCACATAAAAAACAACATTTTTTTCAGCTAAATGGCACTGCGTAAAAATACTGATTTCCTCAGCAAAATACTGATTTGCAGGTACTAGAATACTGAAATGCTCTGACAAAACTTGGCAGCTCTGGGTATTAGCTACAGGGAAAGGTTTGACAGACTTGGATTGTTCTCTGTGGGCTGTCGGAGGTTGAGGGGAGACCTGATGGAGCTGCATAAAATGGGGGTATGGGTGGGGTAGACAGTCAGTCCTTTGTCCCAGAATCAAACACCAGAGGGTACAGCTTTAATTTGAGGGGGGCAAAGTTGATCAGATGTGCACTGCAGGGTTTTTTTGACAATAGGTGCAGGAGTAGAGGCCATTCGGCCCTTCGAGCCAGCACCGCCATTCAATGTGATCATGGCTGATCATCCACAATCAGTACCTCGTTCCTGCCTTCTCCCCATATCCCCTGACTCCGCTATCTTTAAGAGCTCTATCTAAAGATAGGTGAGGTCTTTAAACATGGAGAGGTGGGGGCCTGGAATGCACTGTGATGGTGGAGGCAGAGGCAACAGTGGCATTTAAGAGGCTTTTGGATTGGCGTATGGATATGCAGGGAATGGAGGGAAATATTATGTGCAGGCAGGTAAAAGCTGGTCTTGGCATCATGCTCAGCACAGACATTGAGCCAGAGAGCCTGTTCCTGTGCTGTACTGTTCAATGTAGAACAGGGCCACTCAGGTTCAGTGCCCAAAATGTCCGTGTTGAAAATTATGCCGATTTAAACTAATCCGCTCTGCCTGCACGTGATCCATATCCCTGCATATTCATGCTGCTATCGAAAAGCCTCTTCAATGCCACAGTGCATCTTTGCCTCTATTTAGCCCGTATCCCTCTGAACTTTTCCTATCCATGTAGATAGTTTAGAGCCACAAGGAACAGTGGAACACAAAGTGCTGGATGATGAGCTTATATGTGCAATAATGTGCGGACACGGTGGACTGAAGGGCCTGTCCCTGTGCTGTGCTCTTTGTTCTGTATGCATAGACAGTAGGACCAGGAGTAGCCATTTGAACCTGGTGTTGCACGAGTAAGATCAGGTGCTGTAGCTTAAACCCATTTCTTTGCCTTTTCTACGTATCCCCAATTCCTTCAACATCCAGAAATGATTCCATTTTAGTGACTGTCCTCACGGCTCCTTGCGACAAAGAATTGTAAATGTTCCACCGATGCGTTGAAGACATCTCACCTCATCTCTCTCCTTTCTGGCCACCTCCTTTCAGACTGACACCAGGGTGGCTCAGCGGTAGAGTTGCTGCCTCACAACAACAGAGACCCGGGGTTGATCCTGACTACGGGTGCTGTCTGTATGGAGTTTGTACGTTCTCCCCGTGAACTGCGTGAGGTTTCTCCGGGATCTCCGGTTTCCTCCCACACTCCAAAGATGTGTGGGTTTGTATGTTAATTGGCTTGGTATAACTGTAAATTGTCCCTAGTGTGTGTAGAATAGTGTTAGTGTGTGGGGGTCTCCAGTCGGCACGAACTTGGTGGGCCGAAGGGCCTGTTTCTTGTGCTGTATCTCTAAAAACAGAGAGTGAGTCTGTGGAATTCTCTGCCTCAGAGGGCAGTGGAGGCGGGTTCTCTGGATGCTTTCAAGAGAGAGCTAGATAGGGCTCTTAAAGATAGCGGAGTCAGGGGATATGGGGAGAAGGCAGGAACGGGGTACTGATTGGGGATGATCAGCCATGATCACGTTGAATGGCGGTGCTGGCTCGAAGGGCCGAATGGCCTACTCCTGCACCTATTGTCTAAAACTGAAACTAGTTCTAGACTCCTCTGCTGTAAGAATCTCAGCTGGATTTACCCCGTGCAGATTTAAGATTTTTATTTAAGATGATCACACAAGCTCTAGAGCAGTGATGCCTGCCGTACTGAATCTCTTCATGAACCGACTGGAGATTCTGTCTAGTGACATATATTTATCTGTGTAATTACATGAATGGGCCTGTAAGTTGCAGCAAGTAATGTTCCTTTGTTGGTACACATGACGATTTGTTCGGCATGGACACTGGTTTAGGTTCATTATTGTCAAGTGTACCAAGGTACAATGAAACGCTTGGATTTGCATGCTATCCTATCCGATCTGAAAATACTAAATACAATCTGGTCTGACTCGAATACGATAGAGCTAAAGGGGGAGATGCAGAGTGGAAAATATAGTTCTCAACATTGTAGCACATCAGTTCCAGAGACAAAAGTCCGATGTCCACCAGCGGATAGATGGGCCGAAGGGCCTATTCCTGTGCTGCAATGTTCTATAGACACAAAATGCTGGAGTAACTCAGCGCGTCAGGCAGCACCTCTGGAGAAAAGAAATAGGTGACGTTTCGGGTTGAGACCCTTCTTTTTTTTAAATTTTTTTTTATTTATTAGAAGTACATTACATTACAACCACATACATTAGTACTCGTCACTTATGTCTTCTTACAATTAATGTACTCCATTTGTTTTTTACACTAGTAAAAGGAAAAGATTGAAAGAAAGAAGAAAGTGAAGGAAAAAGTGAGAGTGTAGAAAATGTGACAACAAAAAAGGACGAAGACCCTATAAGAACAAAATTAAAAACAAAAGAAAAAGAGTTAAGAAATAGACCCTAGAAAAGAAGGAGAAAGAGAAAGAGGAAAAAGAGAGAAACAAATATTTTTATGAGCATTACGCAAATGGGACATACCAACTCTTCAACTATCATCCCCCCTTACCTGACCTCAAATTTTTTTTTTAAGGTACCTTTGCACCCTATATTTGTAATAATTCTATAAATGCAGACCAGGTTGAGACCCTTCTGACAGAGTCAGGAGAGGGAAGCTAGAGGTATGAAAAGGTTCAGAACAAGCTGACCATTCTATCTCTGGTGTAAACCAGCATCTGCAGTTCCTTCCTACACATTTTGTCTTGCAATGTTCTATGTTGCACCTTCCTGGTTTGCCCTGGGTGTAACTGGTTGCACTGACTTCAACATCGCGGAGTCCTGGGACCTTTTGCCGAGGGTCGCCAGTGTTGAATCTCCGCCCAACTCGGCATGTAGACTTCGGGAGCCCCTGGTCTCCGATAAGAAGTGGCTGATTCGGAACTCCAAGCCGCTGAGAATGTTCTTCCGTTCCGACGTCGGAGTTCCGATCATCCCGGCGAGAGGGTCTGAAAATCGGGCCGCCGTAGCAGCGACTGCGGAGGGCTCAAAAGGCCCCGACCACGGGTGAACAAAGAGGAAGATGACTGAACTTTATTGCCTTCCCTCACAGTGGGAAACGTTGATTCCGCTGTGTGGGGATGTTCATGTTAAACTCTATCGTGTGTTGTCTTTTTTTATTCGTATGGTAACTCAAATCTCACTGTACCAATTGGTGCATGTGACAATAAATGTAACCTTGAACTTGAAATGCCTTTGTCTCCCTCTCTCACTGTCTCAGGCGGAATATTCCAATAAGAAGCACCGGCCGATTGGAATTGGAGTGCAGGGGCTGGCGGACGCCTTCATCATGATGCGATACCCCTTTGAAAGCGAAGAGGCTCAGACGCTCAACATTCAGATCTTTGAGACCATTTACTATGCAGCCCTGGATGCCAGCTGTGACTTGGCCCAGGACCTGGGTCCGTACGAGAGTTACCAGGGCTGCCCTGTCAGCAAGGGGGTGAGTGACTCTTTCTGTACCCTAGCTGCCTGTGTTTCTCACTGCTCAATTACTCTGGTTAGGGTGGCATAGCGGTAGAGCTGCTGCCTTGCAGCGCCAGTGACCCGGGTTCGATCCTGACTGGTGACGACCACCGGTGTTTGTCTGTACCTTCTCCCTGTGATCTGCGTGGGATTTCTCCGAAATCTTCGGTTTCCTCACACAGTCCAAAGACGGACAAGTATGTTGGTTAATTGGCTTGGTATAAATGTAAATTGTCCCTAGTGTGTAGGATAGTGTTAGTGTACGGTGATTGCTGGACTAGGTGGGCTGAAGGGCCTGTTTCCGCGCAGTATCTCTAAACTACACTAAACCTCCTGTCTCTTTTTATCATCATGTGGATTTCTGACATTATTGATTTAATTAAATTCTTCCATTGAAGTTGAGGATTGGTCATTTGTCCTTGGTTGCTGGAGAAGGATGTAGCAAGCTGCAACAAGTGTCTCGGGCAGCGAATGTGGCTCTTGTTAGATCCACCAAGGAAATTTGAGCCGCAGGTGTGATGCAGTGTCGCAGGCTTGTGTAGGACCAGGAGGTCAGGCAGGGAAGGAGACTCGAGGAACTGCAGGTGCGGGAATCTTGAGCTAAACGCGAGTGCTGGAAGAAACCCAGGGGTCGGGCAGCATCTGTGGACAGTTGATGTTTTGGGTTGGAACCCTTCTTCAGACTGTAGTAGGGGGAGGGGGGACGAAAGCTGGAAAAGAGATGTTGATGGGGCAAATGCCTGACATGCCTCAGCCTTCTATGGTTTAAAGAAAAAAAGTCCCAGCCCAACCAACCTCGCCCTTAACTCAAGCCCAAGTAAAATCCCGCTGAATCCAGGTTCAAGATTCAAGTGAGTTTATTGTCATGTGTCCCTGATAGGACAATGAAATTCTTGCTTTGCTTCAGCACCAGAACATAGAAGGCATTGACTACAGAACAGATCAGTGTGTCCATATACCATTATATAAATATATACACACATGAATAAATAAACTGATAAAGTGCAAATAACAGATAATGGGCTATTAATGTTCAGAGTTTTGTCCGAGCCAAGTTTAATAGCCTGATGGCTGTGGGGAAGTAGCTATTCTTGAACCTGGTCGTTGTGATCAGTAAGCACGTCAAAGGTTACGGCAAGAAGACAGGCGAATGGGGTTGGGCGGGAAAATAGATCAGCCGTGATTGAATGGCGGAGAATACTTGATGGGCCAAATGGCCTAATTCTACTCCTGTGTCTATGGAATCTCTTCTTCACCTTTTCCATTTGATCTCGAGCATTTTGAATTTGTATCAAGGCCCCTTGATGGGTTGGAAATAGGCGTGCTACCTCTGCACTGTACTGTCAAATCATCTGCTTACTGTCGCAGTGGACAAGTCAAAATGTTTAGATTGTTTTTGAGGTTTGGCTTGGCTCCAGCAGTTTGAGATTGTGAGAGTTTCTCTGTAACAGCAGGACTTTTAAATGTGTGACATACTGACTGCTTTGTTTTCAGATCCTCCAGTATGACATGTGGAACGTCACGCCCACTGATCTTTGGAACTGGAAGGACCTAAAGGAGAAAATTGCCAAGTAAGTCTTTGCTGCCATTTTGATGTTTCTTTGACAAGGTTTGAGAAAAGGAAGAATAAGGTGTCTGATTTAATGTCTCATAATTAAGGTGAAATAAGATCATGTGATAGCAGCAGAACTAGGCCATTCGGCCCATCAACACTACTCCGCCATTTATTCATGGCTGATCTATCTCTCCCTCCCAACCCCATTCTCCTGCCTTCTCCTCATAACCTCTGACACCCGTACTAATCAAGAAACTATCTCTGCCTTAAATATATCCGCTGACTTGGCCTCCACAGCCTTCTGTGGCAAAGAATCCCACAGATTCACCACCCTCTGACTAAAATTCCTTTTCATCTCATCTCCAAAAAGAAAGTCTTTAATTCTGAGGCTGTGAACTCTAGTCCTAGACTCTCCCACTCGTGAGGGAAATGGAATAGATGGGGTGAATGCAAATCCTTTTTCCAGGGTAGGGGAATCGAGAACTAGACAGGATAGGTTTAAAGTGACAGGGGAAAGACTGAATAGGAACCTGAGGGGAGACTCGGTGCCTAGAAACGGAACTTCTATAACCCTCTTGGATAGAGAATCCCAAATATTCACCACTCTCTGTGTGAAGTACCTTCTTATTCTGAGACCCTGACCCATGTTAATTGGAGAATTAGACAGCACGGAAACAGGCCCTTTGGCCCACTGCCCATTAACTCCCATTAACCTTCTTGTAGGAGCCATTTAGCTCTGATCAGCATGTTATGTATCCTGTCTAGTTGCCTGTAATTGCTATCAGCATGCTTACGTGAAGGGGTGTAGCTTTCGGTGGAGCTAGGGGCTTTTTAGGTTAGTTGCAGTTTAAACCTTGTGGGACTGAGATGTCTAACAGTTTTTTTACCACACAGGCACTGGGTTTTATCGTGCTCTGAACCATGTGCTGAGCTATGGATAGACAATAGACAATAGGTGCAGGAGTAGGCCATTCGGCCCTTCGAGCCAGCACCGCCATTCAATGTGATCATGCCTGATCATCCACAATCAGTACCCCGTTCCTGCCTTCTCCCCATATCCCCTGACTAATAGACATTACAGATTTAAAGCAAGTTTATGACGTAATGCAACAGCAATTGAGATTGTCGTGGGATGAACTATTTCTTTGCTTTATATTACTTTATTAAAAGCCAATGAATCAAGATTCTATGACTGGAAGACTCGTTTTGTTCTCACTGAAGCTCGGTGAGAGCGTGAGCTAAAGCCATTCACAGTCGCCACGGGGTTTTATGGCTATCGGCAAGGCCTTGACAACATTATCTATACGGCCATAATACTTCTAAACCTTGGTGATTCAATTAAATAAAGTACCATACCATACATACCGTACTTGTAGATATAAGGAACTGCAGATACTGTGTTTTTTTAAAGACATGGTGCTGGAGTAACTCCTCAGGTCAGGCAACATCTCTGGAGAACATGGATGAGTGACGCTTTGGGTTGGGACCCTCCTAAAGAAGGATTGTGACCCGAAACGTCGCCTATCTATGTTCTTCATAGATGCTGGTTGACCGCCAAGTTACTCCAGCACTTTGTGGCTGATTCAAATACTTATTTAGCAACCCTGGACACTCCAGCCAGGGAAAACATCATCCCAAATCTAGTACGTCACATGTAGCATGTCACATGTTGAATTTGGAAACTTGAATTGTTTGGTCCTTGAGACATTAACTTAATTCTTTGGTTCTGAGAAGGAGGGCTGTATTGGAGTATGTGAATAGCACTTTTGTTGTTTACATGGGTCCAAGGCCAAATGTTCTATAATCTGTTGTAAAATTAAAACCACTAATTGCAGGTTTGAGTTGGCTTGCTTTTGTTACTTTGTAAAGGGCCTGTCGCACTTGGCGATTTTTTTCGGCGACTGCCGGCATCATTAACTGATGTATCAGATCACCGAAAAAGACGCGCGGCGTGATGACGTATTGACGAGCGGTGTTTCCTCGAGTGTTGCAACATTTTTTTTTGTCGTCGCTGGATTTTGAAATGTTCAAAATCTTTCGGCGACCCTGATACGTCAGTCATTGACGCCGGCAGTCGCCGAAAAAATCGCCAAATGGGACAGGCCCTTAAGTTGTTTTAAACTTGTTGGACTTGAGAGTTCTTCATAAACATACTGACCTGTTTTTCTACACTTGAATCCTCTTAGGTACGGAGTTAGAAACAGCCTCCTGGTTGCCCCAATGCCCACTGCCTCCACTGCCCAGATCCTGGGTAATAATGAGTCTATTGAACCCTACACCAGCAACATCTACACCAGGCGGGTGCTCTCTGGGGAGTTCCAGGTCAGTGTGCTGTAATGTGGAATGCAAAAGGGAATGGTAGATTGGTCCGAAGAAGTGTCTGGACCCAAAATGTCACCCATTCCTTCTCTCCAGAGTTGCTGCCTGTCCCGCTGAGTTACTCCAGCATTTTGTCTCTATCTTCGATTTAAACCAGCACCTGCAGTTCCTTCCTGTGCAAAAGGGAATTTTAATTACTCGTTCAGGGATGTAGAAATCTCTGGCAACCTCGCGAATTATCGATTTCTTCCTAGTTATGGACTTGGGTAGTTAAGAGGCAGCTGCATCTGTGGCTCTGGAGTAGGACCAATAGACAATAGGTGCAGGAGTAGGCCATTCGGCCCTTCGAGCCAGCACCGCCATTCAATGTGATCATGGCTGAACATCCACTATCAGTACCCCTTTCCTGCCTTCTCCCCATATCCCCTGACTCCATTATCTTTAAGAGCCCTATCCAGCTCTCTCCTGAAAGTATCCAGAGAACCGGCCTCCACCGCCCACTGAGGCAGAGAATTCCACAGACTGACAACTCTCTGTGTGAAAAAGTGTTTCCTCATCTCCGTTCTAAATGGCTTACCCCTTATTTCAAGCAGTTAGAAAGGAATTAAATGTGGAAACGAGGAGCTGCAAGTGCTGGTTTACCAAGGAAAGACACAAAGTGGTGGAGTAACTGAGCGGGTCAGGCAGCATCCCTAGAAAACATGGATAGGTAACATTTTGGGTTGGGATCCTTCAGCCTTATTAGTCAGATTCAGTCTGAAGAAGGGCCGTTACCCAAAACGTCACCTATACATGTTCTCCAGGCATGTGTGAGTAAGAACTGCAGTTGCTGGACAAAAGCGAAGGTAGACACAAAATGCTGGAGTAACTCAGCGGGTGAGGCAGCATCTATGGAGAGAAGGAATGGGTGACGTTTCAGGTCGAGACCCGAAACGTCACCAATTCCTTCTCTCCATAGATGCTGCCTGACCCACTGAGTTACTCCAGCGCGTTGTCCTTTTCAGTTAGAGGGGGCATGGTGCTCTATCCTGAGGAGTGGATGTGAACCAGTCAGTGTTTAAGATTCCTGGTTGCTGTTCGTAGCTTTTTCCCTGATTTACTTAATTTGAAACATATAAGATTGTTAAGGGCTTGGACACGCTAGAGGCAGGAAACATGTTCCCGATGTTGGGGGAGTCCAGAACCAGGGGCCACAGTTTAAGAATAAGGGGTAAGCCATTTAGAACGGAGACAAGTAAACACTTTTTCTCACAGAGAGTGGTGAGTCTGTGGAATTCTCTGCCTCAGAGGGCGGTGGAGGCAGGTTCTCTGGATGCTTTCAAGAGAGAGTCAGGGGATATGGGGAGAAGGGGATATGGGGAGAAGGCAGGAACGGGGTACAGATTGGGGATGATCATATTGAATGGCGGTGCTAGCTCGAAGGGCCGAATGGCCTACTCCTGCACCTATTGCCTATTGTCTATTGTCTAATTTCTTGACATTTAAATTCTGTGAATACGACGGTAGGAGTGAGACTGGTAGCTGGCCGATGGTCCACAGCTCAGGGTGGTGGTGTGGGACTGGGCTGGTGCGGTTTGTGACCGGACCTCTGCTACAGTGTCGCAGGGATGGGGCAGCTTGTAATGCTGTGTGATATCTTGCAGATCGTGAACCCGCACTTACTGAAGGACCTGACGGAGCGAGGGATGTGGAACGAGGACATGAAGAACCAGATCATCGCCCAGAACGGATCGATCCAGGTAGCCAGTGCGTCCCCAGAGTCCCCCTCCCTCACATCAGGGGGAGAAATGGGTCCAGCTGACCCATTAATAGATCACAGATGATCAGATTTGAGCACAGGAGGGTGAGGGATGATCTTATAGACGTGTATAATCATAGAAACATAGAAAATAAGTGCATGAGTAGGCCTTTCGGTCCTTCGAGACATCACCGCCATTCAATATGATCATGGCTGATCATCCACAATCAGTACCCTGTTCTGCCTTTTTCTCCATATCCCCCTGATCAGTTCCTGTCTATGTTTCTATAAAATCATGAGAGGAATAGATCGGGTAGATGCACAGAGTCTCTTGCCCAGAGTAGGTGAATCAAGGACCAGAGGACATAGGTTTAAGGTGAAGGGGAAAAGATTTAATAGGAATCTACACTAATCACGTATGCCTGCATTATGTCCATATCTTTCTCTGCCTTGCCTATTGAAGTGTCTGCCTAAATGTCTTTCAAACAAAGTGACTGACTGTATCTGATCCTCTATGACCTCTGCCATGGACCAGACATCAATTGCTCTGCCTTGACTTGAGATACAGCGCGGAAACAAACCTTTGGCTCATCGAGTCCATGCCAGCCACGATCACCCTGTACATTAGCAAGAACCTACACACAAGGGACAATTTACCGAAGCCAATTCACCTACAGTACTTGTACATCTTTGGAGTGTGGGGGGAAAGCGGATCACCCGGAGAAAACCCACTTGGTCACGGGGAGAACGTACAGACCTCGTACAGACAGAACCCGCAGTCGGGATCGAACCCGGGTTTCTGGCACTGTTAGACAGCAATTCTACTGCGGCACCATTGTGTAAACAGAAAATTGGATTTCTATGTCTACACTGGGAAGCCCCTTGGAGAATTCCATTTAGCTTGTAGGTGTACCCTGAGGGAAGAGGTCTTTAGAAATAGAGGAACTTGCAGAAAGGTTAGTTTGTTTTTTCAAAAGAGAGGGATGAACTGTGCTCTTGTGCTTCTAGGTCGATGTTTTTGAGTATTGCAAACATTTGTTTCTGGCAGATCATTGAAGGGATCCCAGATGACCTGAAGTCTCTGTACAAGACTGTGTGGGAGATATCACAGAAGACTATCATCAAGATGGGAGCAGACCGTGGGGCCTACATTGACCAGAGCCAGTCACTCAACATCCATGTGGCCGAACCCAATTACGCCAAGCTGACCAGCATGCACTTCTACGGGTGGAAGCAGGTGAGTGTTACGGCCGGGGTCAGTCCCATAGTCAGTTGTACAGTACGGAAACAGGCCCTTCTTGATTAGTACGGGTGTCGGGTTATGGGGAGAAGGCAGGAGAATGGGGTTAGGAGAGGGATATAGATCAGCCATGATTGAATGGCGGAGTAGACTTGATGGGCCGAATGGCCTAATTCTGCTCCTATCACTTCAGTCCATGCTGGCCATGTTGACATACTGGCTGTCCCATTGTCCTGCATTTGGGCCCAATTCCTGCAATCACCCTGTCCATATATCTGTCCAAAACGCTCTGAATGCTGTTATTGTATCTGTTTCTACAGCTCGTTCCAGATATGGTCTACCTTCAATGGGGAAAAGCTGCCCTTGACGTCACTCTTAAATCTCTCCCCTCTTGTATTAAACCTGTACCCTCTATTTTAGAATCCTCTACCCTGGAGAAATAAGTCCAAGTGCTCACTTTATCCATGCCCCTCGTGATCTTGTACACATCAAACTGCTGAACTCTTCCCGACCGATTGCACCCAAAGGTGAAATGTTGCAGATGGCATCTGACCGACTGATAGACATGGAGCTCATTGAATCTGTAAAGCCCCATGACCCATCATGACCATTCAGCCCAGCCAGTTGATGTTGGCGCTCACAACATTCCCATCTGTTCTATTTACTCCACTTATTTTCTCTCTGTCACAGCAGTTCTCCATGGAGAAATCCAGCCCCATTGCAAGGATTTGGCACCTTTCTACCAATCCTTAGTAGAAGGATTCAATTCAATTCAATTTTATTTGTCTTTTGGACAAATTTGTCATTTGGACCCCTTGAGGTCCAAACGAAATGTCATTTCTGCAGCCATACAATACAAAACGAAGAAGACCCGAGACACAACACAACACAACACAACACAACACAGCACAACACAACGCTGTGATGGAAGGCAAAAAAAAACGTATCTCTCCACTGCACTCCCCCCCCGATGTCAGAGTCAAAGTCAAAGCCCCCGGCGGGCGATGGTGATTATCCCGCGGCCATTAAAGCCACGCCGGGTGATGCAAGGTCGCGCACCGGGTCTTGGTGTTAGAGCCCCGGCGCGCGCCCGCAAAGTTCGGCGGCCATTCCAAGCCGCGCGGGGGGATAAAGCCCCGCTCCAGGTGCTCTTCAACCCCGCAACTCGGGCGGGAGAAGTCGCCGCTGCGGAAGCCCCGAAAAGCGGTCTCCCACCAGGGGACCTGCGGGCTTCCAGTGTTGCCGTCCGCCAGACCCGCGGTTGTAGCCTCCGAATCTCCGGCGGTCGGGTCGCAGCAGCGCTCCACCACAGCTCCACCCGCTCCGGACTCGGCCAGCCCCGTGACGGTGAGTAGTCCGCAGCTCCGCAACTGGAGCCCCAGGTCGCTCCTGCTGGAGGCCGCTCCACGTTGCCCAGCCCCAACGACAACGGAGACTCGACAAAGAAAATGTCGGGTCTCCCATGCAGGGGAAAGATTTCAAAGTTCCCCCCCCCCACCCCCACCCCCACCCCCACCCCCCCCCCACACACATACCCCGACAAAAAAATAATAAAAACTACACAAAAACGAGACCTTCCTTGTAGAATGCAGAAGAATCCTACCTAAGGTAGACAAAAGTGCTGGAGAAATTCAGCGGGTGCAACAGCATCTATGGAGTGAAGGAAATAGGCAACGTTTCTGGCCGAAACCCTTCTTCAGAAGAAACTGCAGATGCTGGAACAATCGAAGGTAGACAAAAATGCTGGAGAAACTCATCGGGTGAGGCAGCATCTATGGAGCGAAGGAATAGGTGACGTTTCGGGTCTCTCGACCTGAAACGTCACCCATTCCTTCGCTCCATAGATGCTGCTGCACCCACTGAGTTTCTCCAGCATTTTTGTCTACCTTCGATTGTTCCAGCATCTGCAGTTTCTTCTTAAACATCCACAATCAGTGGTTGTTTACTATGGGTTTTACAGAGTACTATGCTTATATATCTGTCGTGCTGCTGCAAGTAAGAATTTTATTGTTCTCTTTCGGGACATGAGTTTATAAGTGAGTCTGTGGAATTCTCTGCCTCAGAGGGCGGTGGAGGCTGGTTCTCTGGATACTTTCAAGAGAGAGCTAGATAGGGCTCTTAAAGATAGTGGAGTCAGGGGATATGGGGAGAAGGCAGGAACGGGGTACTGATTAAGGATGATCAGCCATGATCACATTGAATGGGGGTGCTGGCTCGAAGGGCCGAATGGCCTACTCCTGCACCTATTGTCTATAAGTGATGTGAGCCCCATTTGACAAAGGGCTTAATTAGGAAAGGGAAAATAGATTATGAAAGAAAACTGGCAGAGAACATAAAAACTGACTGCAAAAACTTGTATAGATATGTGAAGAGAAAAAGATTAGTTAAAACAAATGTAGGTCCCTTGCAGTCAGATACAGGTGAATTGATCATGGGGAACAAGGACATGGCAGACCAATTGAATAACTACTTTGGTTCTGTCTTCACTAGGGAATTACAGACCAGTTAGTCTAACATCGGTAGTGGGGAAACTGCTAGAGTCAGTTATTAAAGATGGGATAGCAGCACATTTGGAAAGTGGTGAAATCATTGGACAAAGTCAGCATGGATTTATGAAAGGTAAATCATGTCTGACGAATCTTATAGAATTTTTCGAGGATGTAACTAGTAGAGTGGATAAGGGAGAACCAGTGGATGTGTTGTATCTGGACCTTCAGAAGGCTTTCGACAAGGTCCCACATAAGAGATTAGTATACAAACTTAAAGCACACGGTATTGGGGGTTCAGTATTGATGTGGATAGAGAACTGGCTGGCAAACAGGAAGCAAAGAGTAGGAGTAAACGGGTCCTTTTCACAATGGCAGGCAGTGACTAGTGGGATACCGCAAGGCTCAGTGCTGGGACCCCAGCTATTTACGATATATATTAATGATTTGGACGAGGGAATTGAATGCAACATCTCCAAGTTTGCGGATGACACGAAGCTGGGGGGCAGTGTTAGCTGTGAGGAGGATGCTCGGAGGCTGCAAGGTGACGGATAGGCTGGGTGAGTGGGCAAATGCATGGCAGATGCAGTATAATGTGGATAAATGTGAGGTTATCCACTTTGGTGGCAAAAACAGGAAAGTAGACTATTATCTGAATGGTGGCCGATTAGGAAAAGGAGAGATGCAACGAGACCTGGGTGTCATGGTACACCAGTCATTAAAAGTAGGCATGCAGGTGCAGCAGGCAGTGAAGAAGGCGAATGGTATGTTAGCATTCATAGCAAAAGGATTTGAGTATAGGAGCAGGGAGGTTCTACTGCAGTTGTACAGGGTCTTGGTGAGACCACACCTGGAGTATTGCGTACAGTTTTGGTCTCCTAATCTGAGGAAAGACATTCTTGCCATAGAGCGAGTACAGAGAAGGTTCACCAGACTGATTCCTGGGATGTCAGGACTTTCATATGAAGAAAGACTGGATAGACACGGTTTGTACTCACTAGAATTTTGAAGATTGAGGGGGGATCTTATAGAAACGTACACAATTCTTAAGGGGTTGGACAAGCTAGATGCAGGAAGATTGTTCCCGATGTTGGGGAAGTCCAGAACAAAGGGTCACAGTTTAAGGATAAGGGGGAAATCTTTTAGGACCGAGATGAGGAAAACATTTTTCACACAGAGAGTGGTGAATCTGTGGAATTCTCTGCCACAGAAGGTAGTTGAGGCCAGTTCATTGGCTATATTTAAGAGGGAGTTAGATGTGGCCCTTGTGGCTAAAGGGATCAGAGGGTATGGAGAGAAGGCAGGTACAGGATACTGAGTTGGATGATCAGCCATGATCATATTGAATGGCGGTGCAGGCTCGAAGGGCCGAATGGCCTACTCCTGCACCTATTTTCTATGTTTCTATGACCCGTTGAGTCGAGTCTACTCCGCCATTCAATCATGGGTAATCTACTTCACTCTCATCTCCCCGTTCTCCTGCCTTCTCCCCGTAACCCCTGACACCCGTACTAATCAAGAATCTATCTATCTCTGCTGTAAAGAGTTCCACAGACATCTGATAGTAAAACACTGACTCTTGACTTGAATGCTGAGAGTCTACGTGCAGTGCCGATCACTTTGCTTGTCTCTGCAGGGGCTGAAGACCGGCATGTATTACCTGAGGACCAGACCTGCAGCCAATCCGATCCAGTTCACACTGAACAAGGAGAAACTGCGGGAAAGCTCGTCGGCTGCCGCAGAGAAGGAGAAGAACAAGGCGGACATGGTGTGCTCGCTGGAGAACCGTGCCGACTGCCTGATGTGTGGCTCCTAGACCAGGAGCACCCGCCAGCATCCTCCTCCTGTCTAATCCTTAGGTAGGAGCCCCACAGCAAGGCACTGACTAGGCCACCTTCACCAGATCCACAACAATTAATGATAATACACGATTCAACAAAATGTACCAACAAACTGTATCTCATTGAACTGCTCGTCTTCTCTCACCTTTTGATGCCGTGTCTCACGGGAGATGGCTCTGTTGCAGCTGACCGTATCCTCGGGCAGCTGGGCTTGTCATTCGGGTGGGAAGACTTGGAGTGTCAGTGCTGGAGTGATGCACACACGCACGCTCCTGCTGTTGGTATGGTTTTATAAACATCTTCATCACATGGGTGTAATATCTAGTGCTATCATTCACTGCCATTCAATCATGACTAATTCACCTTTCTCCCCATTCTCCTGCCTTCTCCCCATAACCCCTGACACACGTACTAATCAAATATCTACCCTGTACTCTACTTCTGTTCCATTACGAAGAATATACATTGTATTAATTTTTGATACTGATTTTGCAATCATTAAACATTCCTGAACAATATTGTTTTCTCTTTTCCGGTATGTTGGCTTGATTGATAGAAACATAGACAATAGGTGCAGGAGGAGGCCATTTGGCTCTTCGAGCCATCACCGCCATTCAATGTGACCATGGCTGATCATCCCCAATCAGTACTCCATTCCTGCCTTCTCCCCATATCCCCTGACTCCGCTATCTTTAAGAGCCCTATCTAACTCTCTCTTGAAAGCATCCAGAGAACCGGCCTCCACCGCCCTCTGAGGCAGAGAATTCCACAGACTCACCACTCTGTGTGAAAAAGTGTTTCCTCGTCTCCGTTCTAAATGGCTTGCCCCTTATTCTTAAACTGTGGCCCCTGGTTCTGGACTCCCCCAACATCGGGAACATGTTTCCTGCCTCTAGCGTGTCCAAACCCGTAATAACTCTGGGTGATTCACGACTCTCTGGGTTCAATAATAATGGCTGCTACAACTGTTCTCACCAAGGGTCCCGACCTGAAACCCTGTCTGTCCGTTCCCTTCCCAGATGCTGCCTGACCCGAGTTGCTTCAGCACGTTGTGTTTTGCTCAAATGCTTGTGTCTTGGCTGCAGCACAAAAGGCAAATCTGGATTTGAAAATGGTGCTGGAGGAACTCAGTGGATAAGGCAGCGTCTGTGGAGGGAATGGACAGATGATGTTTTGGGTTAGGGCTGCCTTCAGACTTGTGGCCCTTGTTGGTCTGTCCCCTAAAGGGAAGAGAGGAGTCAGATATGGTCCAAGTGAATTTGAGGGCAAGGTGAATTTGAAGTTAGCCGTAAAGTTATAACAATAATCATAATAATAATAATAAACTATATTTTGGAATCAAGATCCAGACAAGGGACAACATTACATAAAAATACATTGTATATTAAAAACATCATAAAGTACATATAAAATCTTAGTATATCACTTATAACTTAGTATATCACTTAGTATATCACTTAATTAAATAATCAATCAATCAATAATCAATAAAAGCATCATAAATATATTTAAAAAACAACACAATACATGAATTAAAATCCAGAATAAAAAGAAAGATCAATGTCCTACAAGGAGACAACGATCCCAGTGTCTCCACAACTGGGATTGGTAGCGTGTTGTACTAAACCTTATGTTTGACAAGGCCACAATAATTACATTTTTAGAGTCATTTATCCTGCAGGTGAATTTATACATATGATTTCTTCGGATAGCTTCTAAAGTACTGACTCCTGCAGCCACAAACATGTTACTAACACTACAACATCTAGGTTTCCTTAACAGTGTTCTCATGGCATCATTATATGACACCTTTAGTCTCTGCAAACTTGTCTTTCCATAGTTTGACCACAGGTGCGCAGTATAGAGTGGTGTGCAGTATGCTCTAAACAGTGACATCTTCACCACATCTGTACACGCACCAAACTTGCGCATGAGAATATTTGCCTGTACATACAGCATGTGTCGTTGCCTATAAATATCCTCATCATCATTATAAAACGGAGTTCTGGAAATAAGCATAGAAACAGAAAATTAAGTGCAGGGAGTAGGCCATTTGGCCCTTCGAGTCAGCACTGTCATTCAATATGATCATGGCTGATCATCCTAAATCAGTACCCCGTTCCTGCCTTCTACCCATATCCCTTGATTCCTTTGGCCCTAAGAGCTAAATCTAACTCCCTCTTAAACAGGGAGTCCTGATTCAGTCACCAATGCAGTAGAGAAAGATGGGCAATTGTGCCATAGTTCAGAGATACAGCGGGGAAACAGGCCCTTCGGCCCATCGAGTCTGCACCGACCAGCGATTCCCGCACACTAACACCATCCTACACGCACTAGGGACATTTTACATTTATACCAAGCCAATTAACATACAAACCTCTATGTCTTTGGAGTGTGGGAGGAAACCGAAGATCTCGGAGAAAACCCACATGGTCATGGGGAGAACGTACAAACTCCGTACAGACAGCACCCGTAGTCGGGATCGAGCCTGGGTCTGTGGTGTTTCAAGCGCCGTAGAACAAGGAGTGTTCAACGATCCCCGCAAAAGGATGGGCATAGCTGGGGCCCATCAATGCTCAAGGTTCTCATCCCATCTGATACTGTAAACACATCCTCTGTAAAAACCTTGCATGTTTTTCACCATGTACAATTGTTCTTTACTCTCTGATCATGTGACTAGTTTGCATAGTTATATGTAAATATACCACACAGCTTCCCCTCTGATGAACACGTCCAAACAGCTACAGCGCCCTCCATAATGTTTGGGACAAAGACCCATCATTTATTTATTTGCCTCTGTACTCCATAATTTGAGATTTGTAATAGAAAAAAAATCACATGTGGTTAAAGTGCACATTGTCAGATTTTATTAAAGACCATTTTTATACATTTTGGTTTCACCATGTAGAAATTACAGCAGTGTTTATACATAATCCCCCCATTTCAGGGCACCATAATGTTTGAGACACATGCCTTCACAGGTGTTTGTAATTGCTCAGGTGTTTAATTGCCTCCTCAATGCAAATATAAGTAAGCTCTCAGCACCTAGTCTTTCCTCCAGTCTTTCCATCACCTTTGGAAACTTTTATTGCTGTTTATCAACATGAGGACCAAAGATGTGCCAAGGAGTCAAAGAAGCCATTGTGAGACAGAAACAAGAATAAAACTGTTAACCCTAACCCTAACCCATACAGCTAAAGCAACAAAGGAGTTTTTCAAAGCTAAAAAATGCTCAATTCTTTAGTGGCCAAGTCAATCACCCGATCTGAACCCAATTGAGCATGCCTTTTCAAGTCGTTCAAATGAGTTTATTGTCATGTGTCCCTGATAGGACAATGAAATTCTTGCTTTGCTTCACCACACAGAACATAGTAGGCATTGACTACAAAACAGATCAGTGTGTCCATATACCATTATATAAATACATACACACATGAATCAATATACTGATGAAGTGCAAATAACAGTTAATGGGCTATTAAAATTCAGAGTTTTGTCCAAGCCAAGTTTAATAGCCTGATGGCTGTGGGGAAGTAGCTATTCCTGAACCTGGTCGTTGCAGTCTTCAGGCTCCTGTACCTTCTACCTGAAGGTAGTAGGGAGATGAGTGCGTGGCCAGGATGGTGTGGGTCCTTGATACTGCCAGCCTTTTTGAGGCAGCGACTGCGATAGATCCCCTCGATGGAAGGGAGGTCAGAGCCGATAATGGTCTGGGCAGTGTTTACTACTTTTTGTAGTCTTTTCCTCTCCAGGGCACTCAAGTTGCCGAACCAAGCCACGATGCAACCGGTCAGCATGCTCTCTACATGTTAAAGAGAAAACTGAAGGGAACTAGCCCCCAAAACAAGCATAAGCTAAAGATGGCAGCAATACAGGCCTGGCAGAGCATCACCAGAGAAGACACCCAGCAACTGGTGATGTCCATGAATCACAGACTTCAAGCAGTCCTTGCATGCAAAGGATATGCAACAAAATACTTAACATGACTACTTTCATTTACATGACATTGCTGTGTCCCAAACATTATGGTGCCCTGAAATGGGGGGGACTATGTATATACACTGCTGTAATTTCTACATGGTGAAACCAAAATGTATAAAAATGGCCTTTAATAAAATCTGACAATGTGCACTTTAACCTCGTGATTTTTTCTATTACAAATCTCAAAATTGTGGCAAATAAATAAATGATGGGTCTTTGTCCCAAACATTACAGAGGGCGCTGTACATGCAAGCACTGCAGGGTATCCGTTTCCTTGCTTGGTTTTACTTCCTCATTGTGTATTTGTGGGGCTCGGGAACTTGCAAACTCTTGGCAGCCGCCCTGTATCACTCCACCAATAGTTGACTCTGCATCACGTCCGCAGAACGGCTGTGGGCTGGCGGAAGCCATTTAAATATTCATTGAGGACCTCGCCCATCTTCTGAGGCTCCTCACATGGAAATCAATGTGATATTTGACAGGCACTTTACATAACATAGGCTTAAGGTGAAGGGGAAAAGATTGAATAGAAATCTGAGAAAACCTTTTAACACAAAGGTTGGTGGGTGTGTGGAACAAACTGCCAGAGGAGGTAGTTGAGGCTGGGACTATCCCAACATTTAAGAAACATTTAGATAGGTTTGGAGGGATACGGACCAAATGCAGGCAGGTGGGACTAGTGTAGCTGGGATATGTTGACCAGTGTGGGCAAGATGGGCCGAAGGGCCTATTTCCACGCTGTGTGTCAAGTCAAGCTTATTTGTCACATACACATACAAGATGTACAGTGAAATGAAAGTGGCAATGCCTGCGGGATTGTGCAAAACAACAGAACAGAACAGAACAGAACCAGTATTTACATTTAAAAAGAAGACACAACAGTAAATGAGTCCCTGGTGAGATCAGAGTTTACATCCTGACGGCCTGTGGGAAGAAACTCCATCTCATCCTCTCTGTTTTCACAGCGTGACAGAGGAGGCGTTTGCCTGACCGTAGCAGCTGGAACAGTCCGTTGCTGGGGTGGTAGGGGTCCCCCATAATGTTGCTGGCTCTGGATCTGCCCCTCCTGGTGTATAGGTCCTGCAGGGGGGCGAGTGTAGTTCCCATGGTGCGTTCGGCCGAACGCACAACTCTCTGCAGAGCCTTCCTGTCCTGGGCAGAGCTGTTCCCAAACCTGATCGAGATTAAATACCTATTTAAAACAAAATCTCTGCCAAAGCTATCATGCTGGTTTTGCTCCTCTGATTTGCTTGCATCTACTGCATTCCTGTATTCTAGGGGTTTGCAAGATCCTACCTGCATGATCCTGACCCACATGCCGTTCAGAGCCTCAATACTTGGAAGACTAAGGAAGTTTGGCGTGTTTCCAATGACTTACTTAGGAATTTGTATCCTTTCTGGATGGTTTGGCAACAGCTCTGCCTAAGACTGCAAGAAATTGCAGAGCTGTGGATGCAGCCCAGACCATCACAGACCAGACTCTCTTCTTCCTTCCTCCCCCACCCATCAACTCCATCTACAGTTCACAGGGAAAGCAACCAACATAATCAAGGGTAAAACAGTGCTGGAGTAACTTAGCAGGTCTCCATTTTGTCATCCTTTTTATCTCCTTTAACCTTTGTCTACCCATTTCCCAATCCAATCCCTTTCCCAAATGGGTGACATTTCCCAAATGTCACCCATTCCTTCCCGCTAGAGATGCTGCCTGTCCCGCTGAGTTGCTCCAGCATTTTGTGTCTATCTTCTTCCCTTAGTCCTCTGCCCAATGCCATTGACACAAAGCCAACAAAGCCTTTGATCACTCATTGTTTCCCTTCAAGTTACACCTTCCTGCTCGAACAAACTAAAAGACCACCTCCGAATCAAGGACAGACAAGGCAGGAAGATGGTAAAAAGAATAGTAGACCCCTCTCGGTCATGACTGACCATGGGTGATGCATCCTGGTCGGATGCAAGCCTGGGCGATCGATGTCATATGGAGGACAGGCTGTTGCCCATGCAGCAGTCCCCCCTCTCCACGTCGCTGATCAATCCAAAGGAACAGCAGGGCCGTTACAGTTTGGCACCAGCGCCGTCGCAGGAGCTGCCAGAGCGAGGTTGTAGACAACGGCGAACTGCCTTAGGGGCTCCGACTCTGGATTTTCTTGAAGTTTACTCCTGGAGCCTTTTCCATGACTGGATATGGCCACAAGGCAGTGGAGGTTTTAAATCAGTTTTCCCTCTCCTAGATGGACTGCCTTCCCAGGCTGATGAGCCCAAAAGAATAATATTTAAGAATAAGGGGTAAGCCATTTAGAACGGAGATGAGGAAACACTTTTTCACACAGAGTTGTAATTGTGAAGGCGGTGGAGGCCGGTTCTCTGGATACTTTCAAGAGAGAGCTGGATAGGGCTCTTAAAGATAGCGGAGTCAGGGTATGGGGAGAAGGCAGGAACGGGGTACTGATTGTGGATGATCAGCCATGATCACATTGAATGGCGGTGCTGGCTCGAAGGGCCGAATGGCCTACTCTTGCACCTATTGTCTATTGTCTATTTATGTAACCTAGCTAAATAACAGAAACTTAACACCTTTTGCATTGCCTTGTGAAAAAGCAGCCCTTTACCGTTCCTTTGCCAACTCCTGTCTGATTCAACACCATCGTGGGCATCATCAAAGATAGAGGCGGGCTGCTTCGATTCATGCTCAGGTGGATGAGGTCTTTTAGAACCACATCCTCTGGGTCATGAAGCTTGTGAGACTCTCGCCAAAGACTACTCCATCCGCACCTCCTGCCCTTTGAAAGACAAGTGTCCCCACCTGTATGTCCACTGCAAGGCTTGGATAGCTGGCTCTGGAGAGGGTCCAGAGGAGGTTTACACGAATGATTCCAGGAATGAGTGGGTTAGCCTATGATGAGAGTTTGTCAGCACTGGGCCTGTACTCGCTGGAGTTTAGAAGAATGAGATACCTGATCAAAAACTGTCCAGGGTCTGAGCTCCCCAGAGGAGCATGGGTGAAGCTCAACAGACTTGGCACTGGAGTTGGGCGTTTCAATGCCAGCGTGTGGAGATGGGGGCTCCGCCAGAGCCCAGCCTGTGAATGCGGAGCAGAACAACAGACAGCCAACCATGGCATCTCTGGGTGCCCGCTCTACCACCCACCAAATGGAGCACAGGGCCTGGCAGACATTGACGCCAACAGAGACAACAACCTGGCTGTTCAACACCCAGCTTGAGATCTAACTATTCCTTTGGTTTATGTTTCATTCGCAAGAAAAAGAAGAAGAATGAGGAGGACCTCATTGAAACGTACAGGATAGTGAAAGACTTGGATAGAGTGGATGTGGAGAGGATGTTTCCACTAGTGGGAGAGTCTAGGACTAGAGCTCACAGCCTCAGAATTAAAGGATGTTCTTTTAGGTGAGGAGGAATTTCGTTACTCAGAGAGTAGAGTGGTGAATCTGTGAAATTCTTTGTCACAGAAGGCTGTGGAGGCCAAGTTAGTGGATATATTTAAGGCAGAGATAGATAGATTCTTGATTAATACGGGTGTCAGGTTATCGGTAGAAAGCACGAGAATGGGGTTAGGAGGGAGAGATAGATCAGCCATGATTGAATGGCAGAGTAGACTTGATGGGCCGAATGGCCTAATTGTTCTCCTATCATCAGCATTCTCTCATCATTTGGATCCATGTACATGGACAGGACAAGTTTGGAGGGATATGGTCCAAACACGGGCAAGTTTGGAGGGATATGGTCCAAACACAGGACTAGTGTAGCTGGGACAGGGTCGGTGAGGGCTAGTTGGGCCGAAGAGCCTGTTTCCACACTATCATTCTGACTCAATGATTTGCTTGGCTTTGACATGCCCTCGCCCTCTTCCAGCTTTCATCTCCACCGGTCTGGAGAATGAGAATGAATAAGTTTATTGGCCAAGTATTCACATACAAGGAATTTGCCTTGGTGCTCCGCCCGCAAGTGACAGCATGACATACAGTGACAGTTAGGAATGGCACATAAAACATTAAACATTAATAATAAAAATGCTGACTCTTCACCAGAAGGGTGAATAAACCTAAAATGCTGACTCTTCACCTGTAACTTTGTTTTACCCTTGATTATATTGGCTGCTCTCCTGAAGCAGCATGAAGTGTGATGGAGTTAATGAAGGGGAGTCTGGCCTGTGGTGGACTGGGCTATATCCACAGCTCTCTGCAATTTATTGTGGTTATCAGCAGAGTAGTTGGCAAACCAACCTATGGTGCAACCTGCCAGGATGCTTTTTAACTGTGCATCTGCAGAAATTGGTAACGGTTGTTGGAGAAATTCTGAACTTCCTGAACTTAACAGTTTCCACACATCCTATTAGGATGCATCACAGTTTGCTTTGTCAACAGCACTGCCCAAGACTGCATGGAACTATAGATAGAGGTTGGACAAGCTAGGGCTTTATTCCTCGGAAAACACGAGGGGAATAGTTTTTGTAACCCAGAATAAGGGAACCGAGAACCAGGAACCTGAGCCACAAGGTTTTCACTTCTTCTTGCGTATGGCGTGCACAGCCTGAAGTTGTGGGGCAACTTGTTCTATTTGATCTTAATTGATTGTGCACAGCAGGTTGATTGCATTCGTCGAAACGGGGTGGACCACGTGAAGGTTGCAATCTTCCACCCAAGGTTTTCACTTATGGAATAGGGTCGCAGAGGAGGCAGACAAAAATGCTGGGAGAAACTCAGCGGGTGAGGCAGCATCTATGGAGCGAAGGAATAGGTGACGTTTCAGGTCGAGACCCGAAACGTCACCTATTCCTTCGCTCCATAGATGCTGCCTCACCCGCTGAGTTTCTCCAGCATTCTTGTCTATCTTTGATTTTTCCAGCATCTGCAGTTCTTTCTTAAACAGGTAGTGAGGCAGACACAATAACATTTGAAATATATTTGGACAGGTACTTATATAGGAAAGATTTTGAGTGATATGGATAAAATGCAGGCACATGGAACTAGCTCAGATGTGATATATAATACAAAGGAACTGCAGAATCTGGTTTATACCAAAGATGGACACAAAACTGAGCAAGTCAGGCAGTGTCTTTGAAAAAGAATGGATACAATTTTCTCCAGAGATGCTGCCTGACCTGAGACTCCAGCATTTTATGTTTATCTTTAGATGGGGTATCTTGGTTGACATGGATGAGTTGGACTGAAGGGCCTGTTTCTGTGCTGTATAACTGACAGTGAGATGATCATGAATTCTGAAAATTAGATAGACAGTTCAAGTAGATACAGCATCAAGGAACGCTGGAGTAACTCAGCGGGACAGCCAGCATCTCTGGAGAAGGAATGTGTGACGTTTCGGGTTGAGATCCTTCAGACTTACAAAAGAAACAAAATGCTGGGTGAACGCAGCAGGTCATGCAGCATCTCTGGGGGACATTGATAGGTCTTCTTGTTCTTGCGTATGGGTTGCACAGCCTAAAGTTGTAGACACCAAAGCACTACATCTATTTGTCTGTGCATGTCAGGTCGATTGCATTAGTCGAAACAGGGTGGACCACGTGAAGGTTGCAATCTCCCACCCCAGACTGAATCAGGAGAGGGAAACTAAAGGTATGAAGAGGTACAAAGACCAAATGAATGAAAAAAGACAAATAAAAGTCAGCAACAATGATCAAGGAAAGATGGAGCCAACAATGGTCCATTGTTGGCTGTGGAGAAGGTGATAATGAGTTATATTAACGGGAGGTAGACTAAAAGCTGGAGTAACTGAGCGGGGACAGGCAGCATCTCTGGAGAGAAGGAATGGGTGACGTTTCGGGTCGCCCTTGATGTGTGTGTGTGGGGGGGGGGGGGACAGGCACAGGCACAGGCACAGGCACAGGCACAGGCACAGGCACAGGCACAGGCACAGGCACAGGCACAGGCACAGGCACAGGCACAGGCACAGGCACAGGCACAGGCACAGGCACATTCCCCCCCCGCCAGCATCAAATATGGCGGCGCCCAGCGCGCCGATCCTGGCGCAGGCGGGCTGGTGCGGGCTGCGGAGTGCGCGTGCGCGTGCCGGAGGCCGAGTGGAGCGGACGGAGTAGAGCGGACTGCCTGCCTGAGGGAGCGAGCGAGCGAGTGAGGGAGCGCCGCGGCGGCCTGCCTGAGGGAGGGAGGGAGCGAGGGAGCGCCCCCCGGGACCCTGCCATGGAGGCCGGCACCACGCTGCTGACCTGGCTGCTCTGCGCCACGCTGCTCAGGTGGAGCGGGGCTACGCTGGAGGAGGCGGCCGTGGCAGGTGAGGGAGCTGCGGGCGGGAGCGGGCGGGAGGGTCGAGGCCTGGGCCCGAGGGTTAGGCCGCGGCTCCAACTCCAACTCCAGCTCCAGCTGACGCCGGGCCCGGGGTTAGGCCGGAGGCGGCAATAGTCATTGTCCACCTGGCTTGGGTGGCTAAA
>JAXLNO010005406.1:118235-211700 GCA_038087875.1 Malacoraja senta
GGTGAGTATGCAGTTGGGATAGTATTGCACTTAGGTTTTCAGTATGAACATACCCGGAAAAGGTCAGTATGCAGGGTCAGAATAGGCATATCATTGGGGTAGGGCAGTAAAACACAAGTACTGTACCCAGAAGATAGACATAAAAAGCTGGAGTAACTCAGCAGCCCAGGTAGCATCTCTGGAAAAAAGGATTAGGTGATGTTTGGGACAAGACCCTTCATCAGACTCGCATCTATTCCTTTTCCTGTTCATTCTCTCCAGAGATGCTGCCTGACTTGCTGAGTTACTCCAGCATTTTGTGTCTATCTTCGATGTAAACCAGTATCTGCAGTCCCTTCGTACACAGTACTATACCCTGGGTAGGTCAGTACCTGGGGATCAGAATAAACATATAATTCAGATAGGACTATCCCCAGGGTTCTCCGTGGATTGTCACCTTGTCGTGGTGGAGAAGCTTGTGTGGTCCTGAGATCCTGAGAGCGATGCCGTCTGGAGCTATGCTCCTGGTAGGGCCACCCATGGCGGTACGGTCAAGGGGGAGGTCTCTGACAAAGAGCAATCCAACCAAGACCTCAACGGTGGAACAGGCGGAGGATGATGGCTGACCTTAGTGGAGCGTCACAACGGCTGGGAAGGCTGATGAAGGCTGCAGCAGAAAAGGGTCTCCGGTCCTCTTGGACTCCAGGCTACTGGATCCTGACCCAGATCTGTCAAGGACCGTGGGGTGACTGTCTGTGCACCAGTCTCCCAACGTTAAACAAAGTCACGCACTGGCTTCCTCCATATAGGGAATAGCACCCTGGAGACACCCATAGTCAGCCATGACCGAAGGGGGCCTAAGATCCCCAGGGTTATGGCATATATATATAATTGGGATTGGGAAGTGCCCAGGGGTTTGGGTGGGCATATCTTTGGGGTAAGCAGTAACCAAGGTGAAGATGGGCGCAGGCGTGGGGTGTCGGGGGTATATAGGGGATAGGCAGTACCCAGGGATACAGTGGGTCTATGATCAGGATAAATCAGTGCCTTAAATCAGGATGGATACTCAGGATTGGGCAGTGACCTTAGTCAGTGTGGGTAGGGTAGTAGCTGATGTTGGGGGTAAGTATATGTCTATGACGGCGGCATTATTCTAGGTTAGGTTGGGGTGCAGGGTCAGGATGGATATAACCCCACCCCCCCTCCCTCTTGTGGGCAAGCCCCAGTGCTAAGGGACAATAAACAGGATTGAGTAATACCTGGTACACAAAAATGCTGGAGAAACTCAGCGGGTGCAGCAGCATCTATGGAGCGAAGGAAATAGGCAACGTTTCGGGCCGAAACCCTGAGTAATACTTGTTTCTGGTCTATCTGGGAGAGTAGATTCTGGGGTCAGGGTGAGTGAAACTGGGGTTGTTAATCCATGGCAAGGTGTGTGTGAATTACCCGATTTTCATGATACGATGTATCATGTGATGTGATATTTATGATTGATGGTATGTGTTGTTGTACTGTTCACAAATCAATATTTCACAGAGCTTGTTTGGGATATAGCTCGGGTATGTGAAATGAGCTGCCAGAGGCAGGAGCAGTAACAACAGTTCAGAGGCAGTCAGACAAGCACTTGAATGAGCAATGCAAGGCTCTAGAATTGATGCAGGCGTGGGATTAGCACAGATAAACAAGAAGGTTGGCATAGACGCCATGGTTTCTATGCTGTACACCACAGACAGTGCTGTTCCGATGTCTCTGCGTATTCTTAATGTTACAAGTAGCTGAGAGTTGAATGAAAATAAATGTTTGTCATTTGCCGTAGATTGTCATGTGTTTTTGCGACAAGTATGGGGATGGTGTATAGGACGACAGTGTCACAGAATGACAACCCAGTAGGTCCGCGTTGGGTTTGCACGGAATAGCTCTATATGTTTGGGGTTGTACCTGCTCTTCCTGAGTCATGGTTACACAGGCCCTTCAGCCTAACATGTCCTTGCCAACCAAATTGCCTAATCACTTCCGTTGGTTCCACTTGTCTGCGTTTGGCCCATATCCCTTTAAACCATTCTTACCCATTTTCCTGTCCAAGTGTATTTAAAATAAAAGACATACAGTGCTGGAGTAACTCAGCGGGTCAGGCAGCATCTGTGGAGAACATGGATAGGTGACGTTTCACAGAGTGCTGGAGTAACTCAGCGGGTCAGGCAGCATCTCTGGAGACATGGATAGGTGACGTTTCTGGTCGAGACCGTTCTTCAGTCAGAGATGCTGCCTGACCTGCTGAGTTATTCTAGCAATTTGTTTCTTATTTAGTAAACCAGCATCTGCAGTTCCTTATGTCTACAAGTGTATTTAAATGTTGTTATAGTACCTGTCTCAGCTACATCCTCTGGCAGCTGGTTCCACATACCCACCACCCTGTCTGTGTGTGAAACCTCTTTGGTCGGGATTGAGGGGGATGTTTGTGGAAGGTTCTGGATGTGTGGGGAGAATTTAAATGGACTATTTGCTTGGAGGCTGCAGTGCATGCAGCAGCGTGCATGCAGCAATGTGCATCGCTGAGCCACCACACAGTGCACACCCGTTGTCATGGTGCGTGAGAAAGCTGCTGCACCCTTTGCTTGGTGCAAGGATCTGTGCACTGCAGTCCAGCTGCAAGTCAAGGCTTGGATTGCTCAGTCTGTACACAAACTAATCTCTCAAGCTTCAGGGAGGCTCCATATCAATTTAGTATTGTTCTATTGTGCCTGCTTTTCCAACCGTGGTTTCTGCTCCCATAAGCTCTGCTATTTTACATTCTTATCCTGTTCCCTGCTTTTATCTCCAACAGCCGACAGTTCGAGCAGCCCAGGTTTAACCCTCTGCAGAATTCATTCTGAGCTTCCACATGTAATTCTGCTGAGGAACCTTAGTTTCCCAATTAGTATCATTACAATTTCTCCATTCCAGCTCTGAAATGTATATTTTCCCTCATTTCAGTGTTATTGTACCTTTTGCCCTGATCTCTCACTCCTTTGATAGACACAAAATGCTGGAGTAACTCAGTGGGACAGGCAGCATCTCTGGAGAGAAGGAATGGGTGACGTTTTGGGTCGAGACCCTTCTTCAGTGTCTATTTTCTTCCGCACTTCAACCGTATTATTGTATCTCATTCCTTTGACCGCTTGTTCCTCTGCTCTGTGTGTTTAGAATATTTCACTGAAATACATTCAGTTCTCAAGGGGCTTGGCGGAACGGATGATGGGTGTATGGTTCTTCTGCCGTGAAGATGAGAGGGGGGATTCGTAATCTTGGGATTAGGAGTCACAGCTGTTTGGACCTTTGGAAGTCTACATGGGGACTTTGAATGTGCAGGCAATTAATAAATTCAACATGCAGATAAACTGATGTGTGGATGAAGTTGGGAGAGGATTGGGATCAACTTATGA
The DNA here is from genome assembly GCA_038087875.1 of Malacoraja senta. Taxonomy (NCBI): domain Eukaryota; kingdom Metazoa; phylum Chordata; class Chondrichthyes; order Rajiformes; family Rajidae; genus Malacoraja; species Malacoraja senta. The sequence continues at coordinate 121,637 of JAXLNO010005406.1, forward strand.
AATGATGCAGCATTGCAGGGTGTTTAAAAGACATTTGGACAGGTACATGGACAGGAAATGTTTAGAGGGATAGACACAAAGCTGGAGTAACTTGGCGGGTCAGACAGCATCTCTGGAGAAAAGGAATAGGTAATGTTTCGGGTCGAGACCCTTCAGTCTGCGAATCGGGAAAGGAAAACGAGAGATATAGAATCACAGAGGGAGAGCAGCGAGAGAGAGAGCTGCTGAACTCTTGTCAGAGAGAGGAGGAGAACTTCTTCAAAGTCGGCATGCCTTGTGGAGATTTCGCAGTGGAGCAGATGAAATGTGTAGAATATAAGTAAGTAAGTAAGTTTATTGGCCAAGTATTCACATACAAGGAATTTGCCTTGGTGCTCCGCCCACAAGTAACAACATGACATACAGTGACAATTACGAATGACTCAGAAAACACTAAACATTAATAATAATAAGACATTAATGATAAAACACCATTGATCAAGCATGTGAACCAACAAAATACCAGATCAAAGGGAGGCTGCAGATTTTTGGCTGTTGAGTTCATAGATACATAGAAAATAGGTGCAGGAGTAGGCCATTCGGCCCTTCGAGCCTGCACCGCCATTCAATATGATCATGGCTGATCATCCAACTCAGTATCCCGTACCTGCCTTCTCTCCATACCCCCTGATCCCTTTAGCCACAAGGGCCACATCTAACTCCCTCTTAAATATAGCCAATGAACTGGCCTCAACTACCCTCTGTGGCAGAGAGTTCCAGAGATTCACCACTCTCTGTGTGAAAAAGTTTTTTCTCATCTCGGTCTTAAAGGATTTCCCCCTTATCCTTAAGCTGTGACCCCTTGTCCTGGACTTCCCCAACATCGGGAACAATCTTCCTGCATCTAGCCTGTCCAACCCCATAAGAATTTTGTAAGTTTCTATAAGATCCCCTCTCACTCTCCTAAATTCTAGCGAGTATAAGCCGAGTCTATCCAGTCTTTCTTCATATGAAAGTCCTGACATCCCAGGTATCAGTCTGGTGAACCTTCTCTGCACTCCCTCTATGGCTATAATGTCCTTCCTCAGATTTGGAGACCAAAACTGTACGCAATACTCCAGGTGTGGTCTCACCAAGACCCTGTACAACTGCAGTAGAACCTCCCTGCTCCTATACTCAAGTCCTTTTGCTATGAAAGCTAACATACCATTCGCTTTCTTCACTGCCTGCTGCACCTGCATGCCTACTTTCAATGACTGGTGTACCATGACACCCAGGTCTCGCTGCATCTCCCCTTTTCCTAATCGGCCACCATTTAGATAATAGTCTGCTTTCCTGTTTTTGCCACCAAAGTGGATAACCTCACATTTATCCACATTATACTGCATCTGCCAAACATTTGCCCACTCACCCAGCCTATCCAAGTCACCTTGCAGTCTCCCAGCATCCTCCTCACAGCTAACACTGCCCCCCAGCTTAGTGTCATCTGCAAACTTGGAGATGTTGCCTTCAATTCCATCATCCAGTTCATTAATATAAATTGTAAGTAGCTGGGGTCCCAGCACTGAGCCTTGCGGTACCCCACTAGTCACTGCCAGCCATTGTGAAAAGAACCCGTTTACTCCTACTCTTTGCTTCCTGTTTGCCAGCCGGTTCTCTACCCACATCAATACTGAACCCCCAATACCGTGTGCTTTAAGTTTGTATATTAATCTCTTATGTGGGACCTTGTCGAAAGCCTTCTGAAAGTCCAGATACAACACATCCACTGGTTCTCCCCTATCCACTCTACTAGTTACATCCTCGAAAAATTCTATAAGATTCATCAGACATGATTTACCTTTCGTAAATCCATGCTGACTTTGTCCAATGATTTCACCACTTTCCAAATGTGCTGCTATCCCATCTTTAATAACTGACTCTAGCAGTTTCCCCACTACTGATGTTAGACTAACTGGTCTGTAATTCCCCGTTTTCTCTCTCCCTCCCTTCTCAAAAAGTGGGGTTACGTTTGCTACCCTCCAATCCTCAGGAACTACTCCAGAATCTAAAGAGTTTTGAAAAATTATCACTAATGCATCCACTATTTCTGGAGCTACTTCCTTAAGTACTCTGGGATGCAGCCTATCTGGTCCTGCTATTTCCGGCAGATTATTTATGTCTTCCTTAGTGAAGACGGAACCAAAGTAGTTATTCAATTGGTCCGCCATATCCTTGTTCCCCATGATGAATTCACCTGTTTCTGACTGCAAGGGGCCTGCAAGTAGAGCAACTACTCGTGGATAAAAACTGTTTTTATGTCTGGCTGTGCCAGCTTTGACAGTCCCGAGTCGCCTTCCAGAGGGAAGTGATTCAAAGAGTTTGTGGCCAGGGTGAACGGGGTCAGAGATGATCTTGCCCGCTCGCTTCCTGGCCCTTGCAGTGTACAGTTCATCAATGGAGGGAAGGTTGCTGCCAATAACCTTCTCTGCTGATCGGACGATTTGCTGCAGCCTCCAGGTGTCGTGCTTGGTGGCTGAGCCAAACCAGACCATGATGGAGAAGGTGAGGACAGACTCTACAATGGCCGTGTAGAATTGGACCATCATTGCCTGTGGCAGATTGTGCTTCCTCAGTTGCCGCAGGAATTACATCCTCTGTTGTGCCTTTTTGACTTATGGGCCAAATGCGGGCAGGTGGACTAGTGTAGATGGGGCATCATGTCGGCATGGGAAAGTTGGGCTGAAGGGCTCTTGGACACTTTTGCAATGTTCTTTCATAAATATTGTCAGCTGGGTCTTGTCAATTGTTTCATACGGTTATCATGATATGAAGCTTTGAAATGGATATGTTGCTCTGTGAGATACATTGGTGGAATCTGCGTGGTTTTTATTGGGTCAGCATGAAATTGCTGAGAGAGTCATCTCTGAATATTCTTGAGAAGGAACTGCAGATGCTGGAAAAATCGAAGGCAGACAAAAATGCTGGAGAAACTCAGCGGGTGAAGCAGCATCTATGGAGCGAAGGAATAGGTGACCCATGGTTCTCGACCCGAAACGTTACCTATTCCATTGTTCCATAGATGCTGCCTCACCCGCTGAGTTTCTGCAGCATTTTTGTCTACCTGTCATCTCTGAATAACTTAACTGAATGTTTTGAGGAGGTGTGCGTTTGATGTAATATACATCGTTTTTTAGCAATCTGTTATAGCAGCCTGGTCAGACGGCGGAAGTCTATGGGATCCAAGGGAGAGATGGATAGGATCAGCATTGGCTCACTGGCACAGCGAAAGGTGATGGTGACGGATGTTTTGTTACAGGTGGGTTCCACAAGGCTCCGTGATCACTACTTTGCTCTTGCAGTGTTAATGATGGAGTTGAATACAGGGGCAAGATGCAGAAATGTAGGTGGTACAAACTTGGCGGTGTGGTTGGTACTGAGGATAGGGAGATATAGATGGTTCATAAGTTCTAGGAGCAGAATTAGGCCATTCGGCCCATCTAATGTACTCCGCCATTCAATCATGGCAGATCTATCTTTCCCTCAACTCCATTCTCCTGCCTCTGCCCCGTATCTCCTAACACCCGTACTAATCAATCATGGTCTGGTTAGTTGGGTAGAGCGTGGTCCATGGTATTTAATCCAGGGCTGTGTTGGGGGAGCCAGAACCAGGGCCACAGTTTAAGAATAAGGGGTAAGCCATTTAGAACGGAGACGAGGAAACACTTTTTCTCACAGGGAGTTGTGAGTCTGTGGAATTCTCTGCCTCAGAGAGCGGTGGAGGCCGGTTCTCTGGATACTTTCAAGAGAGAGCTAGATAGGGCTCTTAAAGATAGCGGAGTCAGGGATATGGGGAGAAGGCAGGAACGGGGTACTGATTGTGGATGATCAGCCATGATCACATTGAATGGCGGTGCTGGTTCAAAGGGCCGAATGGCCTACTCCTGCACCTATTGTCTATTGTGATGTATTTGGCCAGAGTTAAATGCAGCAAATGGCAGGAAGGTTTAAGAGTGTTGAGGCACAGAGCCACCTTGGACTGACTGTACATCCATGGGTCTTAAAGACATCAGAAGCCATCAATGAAGTGGTTATGAGGAGACTTTCCTTTGATAGCCGAGATCACACATACAGCCACCCCTGCGATATGGCAGTTTGCATCATGGAAATCTGCCCTTCCTGAATTCACAAATCACTATCATAAAGTCTGGACTATGGAGTAACATTTTATGTCGAAGATAGTAAATGAATCAACACAAATTAGTTTTTATCAACTAGCAATTTACGTTGTGGAAAGTTGTGATGTAGGCAGTTTTGTAGGAAGGCAACCTCCCTTTCCCTGGTAGCTGAGAGCAGGGAGGTTACACTGGAACCTTAAACCAGTCAGACCACACTTTGGTCACATATGTGAATATGGTGCATTATGATGTGAACAGGTGCAGATTGTTGCAATTGAAAGATTGTACAATATTATAGGACTTCCTCTTGTGAATGAAACATAAACCAAAGGAATAGTTAGATCTCAAGCCGGGTGTTGAGCAGCCAGGTTGTTGTCTCTGTTGGCGTCAATGTCTGCAAGGCCCTAACACAGCTCCATTTGGTGGGTGGTAGAGCGGGCACACCAGAGATGCCATGGTTGGCTGTCTGTTGTTCTGCTCCGCATTCACAGGCTGGGCTCTGGCGGAGCCCCCATCTCCACACGCTGGCATTGAAACGCCCAACTCCAGTACGGAGTCTGTTGAGCTTCACCCATGCTCCTCTGGGAGCTCAGACCCTGGACAGCTTTTATCTGGTGAAGATAGTATAGGAAGGAACTGCAGATGCTGGTTTAAACTGAAGATAGACACAAAATATTGGAGTAGCTCAGCGGACAGTAGCATCTCGGAGTAACTGTGAAGAATCTTGACCCAAAAGGTCACCCATTCTCCTCACCAGAGATGCTGCCTGACCCGCTGAGTTACTCCAGCATTTTGTGTCTCTCTTTTTGTATAATAGTATGGTTGATTTCGTTGGAGCAGAAGGCTGAGGGACAGTTGACTGCGGTGTATAAAATGACCAGAGACCTAGACAGAGTAAATAGAAGTAGAGCCAAATGCTGAGGAGCAAAACACTTTCCCTTGCTCACATTCCAGACCAGTCAGATTGCCCAGGGCCAGCTGGAGCTCCTGGTTACACACAACATCAGCTCCTTGTCCCGTTCCCACTTGGCCTGTCCTCGGGCCCCTCCACTGCCAGAGTGGGGGCACGCAATCTGACCCAGCAGCACCTCCTATTCACCTCATACGGTGGCACAGCGGGTAGAGTTGCTGCCTTGCAGTGCCAGAGACCCGGGTTCCACCCTGACTACGGGTGCTGTCAGTACGGAGTCTCTACGTTCTCCTCGTGACTCGGGTTTTCTCCGAGATCTTCGGTTCCCTCCCGAACTCCAAAGAGGTACAGGTTTGTAGGTGAATTGGCTTAGCGTATATGTAAACTGTCCCTAGTGTGTGTAGGATAGTGTTAGTGTGCGGGGATCACTGGTCGGCGCGGACTGGGTGGGCCGAAGGGCCTGTTCCCGCGCTGTATCTCTAAACTAAACCAAACCTGGGTGGCCATCAGCCCAATGACATGAACACTAAAGTCTCCAATCTCAGGTAAATTTCACCACCTCCCTCCACAATCTACCGGACCCTCTCACAGATGCTTTCAGTTTGTCAATGTGTACTGTGACACAGGTGCAAAACCCTTTCACCTGCCACCCTTGCTAACTCATACCATACATGAATACAACCATGCCACACACACGCATAACACGTAGTGCAAAGCGAAAAATATCAGAGTGCACGATTTAGTGTTACTAGGTAGAGAGGAAGTGCAGGTCAAAAAAAGTGCAAGGTTCACAATGAAGTAGGGTTGGAAGATTAGCTATGTACTAACTTATGAGAGGACCTTTACGTAGTCTGATCTCAGTGGAGAAAAGCTGTTCCTATATCTGGATATTCTTGGCTAAGACAGGTACTGTCCAATTCACCTCTACCCTATTGCCGACATTGGCCTTAGTCTCTGGAACTGATGCGTAACAATGCTGAGAACTATATTCTGCACTCTATCTTCCCCATACTCTACCTATGGACTTGAGTTTGCCCTGAGAGTATTTTATGCAGAATATTATCTAATCTGATTGGATAACATGTAACGCAAAGCTGTAGGAAGGAATTGCAGATGCAAATTTTACACCAGAAGATAGACACAATAAGTACCAATGGAGTAACTCAGCAGGTCAGGCAGCAGGTCTGGAGAAAAGGAATGGAGGACGTTTTAGGTGGGACCCTTCTTCAGACAGAGCTGTAAAGCTATTCACTGTACCTTGGTACATGTGATGATAATAAACCTGAACGTAATTGCCTGTGTAATGGTGGCTGACCCAAGTGGTGTGCAGGGCCATTTCAGACCCACAACAGAGTGTGTGGAGCCATACGTAGCACAACGGGAAGATTTCATTTGGTATTTGTCAAGTGGAGATTGATAGGTTCTTGGCTAGAATGGGCATCAAGGTTTATGGGGAGAAGGCAGGAGAATGGGGTTGAGAGGAAAGTAGATGAATAGCAGAGCAGACTCGATAGGTCAAATGGCTTAATTTTGCTCCTATGTCTTATGGTCCTGAAGAAGGATCTCGACCTGAAACGTCACTACCCTTTTCTCAGTGATGCTGCCTGACCCGCTGAGTTACTCCAGCATTTTATGTTGATCTATCGGTGTTAAAGCCAGCATCTGCAATTCTTCCTACACTCTTATGGTAATTTGTCTTGAAGAACATTTGTGACCAAGAAGGTTTATTTTTACAAAAGTATGATAGTTTGCATGGCTGATAGTAGCTTTACAGTTTATTGTCATGTGTACTGAGGTACAGTGAAAAGCTTTTGTTGTGTGCATTGTTTTCATTTTGGATTTATTTAATTTAATTACTTTAAAATTCCACAGTTGTGGAGAAATTTGTCAGGCTTCAGTCTAGATTATCCAGGCCTCATTAGTTTAGTTTAGAGATACAGCGCGGAGACAGGGCCCACCAGGTCCACACCGACCAGCGATCCTTGCACACTAACACTATCCTACACACACTGGGGACAATTTACATTTATACCAAGCCAATGTGTGGGTTAGCATATGATGAGTGCTTGACTGCACTGGGCCTGTACTCACTGGAGGTTAGAAGTTTGAGGGGGGGACCTCATTGAAACTTACAGCACAATGAACGATACGATACGATAATACTTTATTGTCAGAGCAAGTCTGACATTGTTTTGCATCACAGAAGCTCCATTTACAGCATCACAAAAAAAGACAAGAGGGGCGAAAGAAGACACGCATCAAGATATCAAGACAGGATCCCAAAATACCCACATTCGACAAGACATTACAATAACAGAAGACCACATTTATGGCCGTCAGCGTACGTTTGATCTGGGATTAAGCGGCGTGTTTAGTTCAAGGATTGACTGGTGCACAAAAGAGCCCCTCATTCTAACCTTATTACATTTGGAACCCTATATCTACGGTTTGACGGTAACAAATTATACTCACTATTCAGATGTGGTTGGTACCAGAGGAAATGTTAATGGCCATCCTTAGTATGTTTTTAATGTAGGATGATAGATACAATTTTTGTAGTGGTTGACCTACAATCTTTGTGCACATTTTAATTTGTTGAGCAGTTTGATTTGGCAGGCAGACTATTATACCAAGTAGTGTTACAATACTGCAAAACTGCAGAAAGGCATAGATAGAGTGGATGTGGAAGGATGTTTCCATTGGTGGGAGAGTTAGGACCAGAGGCCTCAGCATTAAAGGTCGCTCTTTTTGAAAGGAGCGAGTTGGAAATTCTTTAGTCAGAGGGAAGTTAATCTGTGGAACTCATTGCCACAGAGGGCTGTGGAGGTCAAGTCAGTGGATATTTCAAAGGCAGAGATAGACAAATTCTTGATTAGAACGGGGGTTAAGGGGAGAAGGCAGGAAAATGGATGAGGAGGCAGAGATCAGCCATGATTGAATGGCGGAGTAGACTCGATGGGCCGAATAGCCTAATTCTACTCCTATAACTTGTGAATTTGTGAATCAACCTTTGGACTAATCTAACTTAATTTAACTAAACATGCCTTTTCCTGAGCCTGGGGGCCCCGGATATTTACACTCTCCAGCCGGAGGGAACAATATCTTGGTGTCTGCCTTGACGTTTCCGGAATCTTGAATGTCTCAATGAGATCACTCCTTCTCATCTTCCAGATAAAACCATGATGCATTGTCTCGAAGACAAGTGTTTCATTCTTTACAGACTCTCCCAAATGAAGCCTCATCAATCCACCTACAATCACAGCTAAATTTTCCAACGCATCAGCCAATAATATCATCTCATTATTTGATTGTTATTTGTATCTGCGTTTTATGATCTTGCATAACAGGATCATTTTACGTTTAATATTAATTTCCCCCCCATAACTTTATTGAAAGGTATCTTTTCTCACCCGCAAGAGTATTTAAAATCGCCTCAGGTTAGGCAGGGGTGCTGATTGGAGAGGTTTTTTGAAAGAACTGGAAATCACTGTCTAGCAGTGGGCCTATGGTGTGGGCCTGTTGTAGAGTCATAGAGACTTACAGCGTGAAAACAGGCTCATCGGGCCAACTTGCCCACTCCGACCAACTACACTATAACAATAGGTGCAGGAGTAGGCCACTCGGGCCCTTCGAGCCAGCTGATCATGTGATCATGGCTGATCATCCCCAATCAGTACCGTTCCTGCCTTCTCCCCATATCCCTTGCCTCTGCTATCTTTAAGAGCCCTATCTAGCTCTCTCTTGAAAGTATCCAAGAACCTGCCTCCACCTCCCTCTGAGGCAGAGAATTCCACAGACTCACAACTCTCTGTGAGAAAAGGTGTTTCCTCGTCTCTGTTCTAAATGGCTTACCCCTTATTCTTAAACTGTGGCCCCTGGTTCTGGATTCCCCCAACATCGGGAACATGTTTCCTGCCTCTAGCATGCCCACACCCTTAATAATCTTATATGTTTCAATAAGATAACCTCTCATCCTTCTAAACTCCAGAGTAAACAAGCCCAGCCCGCTCCATTCTCTCAGCGTATGACAGTCCCGCCATCCCGGGAATTAACCTTATAAACCTACGCTGCACTCCCAAAACTAGTCCCATCTGTCTGTGTTTGGCCCATTTCCCTCTAAACCTGTCCTATCCATGTACCTGTCCTAAAATGTTTCTTAAACGTTATGATAGTCCCTGCCTCAACAACCTACTCGGGCAGCCCATTCCATGTGCCTACCTACCCTTTTGTGTAAAAAGGTTACCCCTCAGGTTCCTATTAAATCTTTCCCCCTCACCTTAAACTTACGTCCTCTGGTTCTTGATTTCCAACACTGTGTGAGAGAGCGAGGGAGAGGGAATTGGGGCAGGTCTGGTTTCAAAGCGTTTTGGAGAAATGAATTTGCTGCTTGGATGCTGGTCCTTACGTTTGTTATTTCCGGACAGCTGTGCAACCTGTCGCTGGCCTGGTGCCGTCCATCCTGCTTCTCCTCGGTGCCCTTTACTTCATGCATGCCAAGTCATGTGTTATTCCTTCTCTTGGTGACCAGCGCCGGCTCTCCTTAGGCAATGATACATTTCCAATGCTCTCTTCCTTCTCAAATCCCCACAAGCTAGATGCAGGAAAAATGTTCCCAATGTTGGGCGCGTCCAGAACCAGGGGCCACAAGTCTTAGAATAAAGGGGAGGTCATTTAAGACTGAGGTGAGAAAAAAAAGTTTTCACCCAGAGAGTTGTGAATTTGTGGAATTCCCTGCCACAGAGGGCAGTGGAGGCCAAGTCACTGGATAGATTTAAGAGAGAGTTAGATAGAGCTCTAGGGGCTAAGTGAATCAAGGGATATGGGGAGAAGGCAGGCATGGGTTATTGATTGGGGACGATCAGCCATGATCACAATGAATGGCGGTGCTGGCTCGAAGGGCCGAATGGCCTCCTCCTGCACCTATTTTCTATGTTTCTATGGCATCCCACTTCTAGTCGCACATCTCCTCACAACAATCTTTGCTCCCCGTGGTCTGGCACCATGGAATTGCATTGCATTGTGAGTGGTGGCCATGTCTTCAGCTGCCAAGGTCCCGTGCCCGTCATATACAGGCCGCAGACGCCAACAGAATCAACAAGCTCATCAGGAAGGCCGGCTTCTGTCCTGGGAGTGGAGCTGGATTCATTGAAGGTGGAGGGGAGGATGGTCCTCAAACTGCGGAGCATCCTGGACAATGCAGCTCACTCCCTCCATGACACACTGGTCAACCTGAGGAGCACTTTCAGCAACAGACTGGTTCCACCAAGATGCAGCAGCAGAACGCCACAGGAGATCCTTCCCTGTGGTTATCAAACTGGACTACCCCTCCCCCCTTCTGTCATGCCAACAGTCATAAAACACAACAAGATATATGAGACATGAAATTAAAGTGACGAATGGAAAGTCCAAGATTAGGGATGCGCAAAGATTGGGGTAGACTTGACCCCCCCCCCCCCCCGCCTCCCTCCCCAATCTTTACACATCACAAATCTTGGACTTTCCCATTTGTCATTTTAATTTCATGTATCTGGTTGTGTTTTATGACTGTTGGCTGACCATTTCCCTCCTGGAATAAATAAAGTTCTATTGTATCGTATCGTTGTCTCGGCCCAGTCCGTCACGGGCACTGCCCTCCCCCACCATGGAAAGCATCAGACACCAGGCACAGCCTCAAGATGGCGGCATCGATCATCAAGGATGTCCACCATCTGGGCCATGGCCTCTTCTCACTGCTACCGTCAGGTAGGAGGTACAGAAGTCTGAAGTCCCACACCCCCAAGTTCAGGAACAGATACTTTCCTGCAACCGCCAGGTTCTTGAACCGACCCGCACAACCCTAATTTTGCCACGAAAAGGTCACGATAGAGTTGATGCCTCACAGCGCCGGAGACCCGGGTTCGATCCCGACTTGGGAGGCTGTCTGTACAGAGTTTGTACTTTCCACCGTGACCTGCGTGGGTTTTCTCCAAGATCTTTGGTTTCCTCCCACACTCTAAAGACGTACAGGTTTGTAGGTTAATTGTCTTGGTAAATGTAAAAGAATTGTCCCTAGTGTGTGTAGGATGGTGTTAATATGCGGGGATCGCTGGTCGGTGTGGGCCGAGGGGCCTGTTTCCATGCTGTATCTCTAAACTAAACACTACAGGTCACCTCTTGCACTGCCACGGACTGGTTTACAAACCGTCTTTTGCACAATTTTTTTTTTTTTGCAATTCTTTTTTTTTCCCGGTCTTGCAGAATTTATGTATGATTTGTTTTTGTATGTTGTCTGAGTCTATGTGGGTGTGATGTTGCTGTTGGCAAGATCTTCATTCTATCTAGCTCACCGCACCTGTACATTCAACTTGACTTTTAAGGTGCCTATGCTTCATTTTATTTGTTACCATCTTGTAATGCAGCAATAATGGTTTATGTTATAAGTGCTATAAAAATATTAATTATGAATTAACATTGCAACAACAAAATATAGACACAAAATGCTGGAGTAACTCAGCGGGACATGCGGCATCTCTGGAGAGAAGGAATGTGGGACGTTTCGTGTCGAGACCCTTCCTCAGTCTGAAGAAGGGTCCCGACCCAAATCGTCACCCATTCCTTCTCTCCAGAGATGCTGCCTGTCCCGCTGAGTTACTCTAGCATTCTGTATCTATCTTCGGTTTAAACCAGCATCCTACACATTCCAACAGCAAAGCCTTGTTTGAGATTAAATGAGGATGCATGCTTTCTTTTTTACTTTAGATGTACACTTTCTGCAGCTTTGAGCTTTTAAACTTGAGATGTTTTTGTCATAAGTGTTTCCAAGTTTGAGAAAATACTCACCCTTTAGACTCGATTGGATTTACTTTACATTTCATTCGTGTTTCAACTGCAGATTTTCTGCATTGTTGGAGAGTTCCAATTGAAAGAGATGAAGGAGACGTCGAGGGTGAAATACTTGAGCCTTGCAAGTATTTCATACATTGATGGTGCTGAAGTAGCTATGGTTGATTGCTTCAACCATTCCTGGGAATAAATATCACCAACAATCTGTCCTGGACCAACCATATCGAAGCAACGGTCAAGAAAGCACACCAACGCCTCCACTTTCTTTAAAGGCTTAGGAAGTACAGCATTGGTTCTAGGAGCAGAATTAGGTCATTCAGCCTATCAAGTCTACCCCGACATTCAATCAAAGCTGATTTATCTTTCCCTCTGCCATCTCCCCATAACGCCTGATAAAGAGCCTGTCAATGTCCACCTTAAAAATATCCATTGATTTGGCCTCCTCGGCCTTATGTGGTAATCAATTCCACTCAATCTAAGCCTTTCACATTCGGTAAATGGGAATGAGGTCCCCCCTCATTCTTCTAAACTCCAGCGAGTACAGGCCCAGTGCCGACAAACGCTCATCATATCTTAACCTTGTTAATTCTTGTTAACTTCCTCTGGACCCTCTCCAACGCCAGCATCCTTCCTCGGATATGGGCCCCAAAACGGCTCACAATATTCCACATGCGGCCTGACCAGTGCCTTATAGAGCCACAGCATTACATCCCTGTTTTTTGTATTCCAGCCTTCTCAAAATAAATGTAGGCATTGCATTTGCCTTCCTTACTACCAATTCAACTAGCAAATTAACTTTTTGGGAATCCTGCACCAGCACTCCCAACGTCCCTTTGTACTTCTGATTTCTGAATTCCTTCTCCATTTAGAAAATAATCTACACCTTTACTCCCACTACCAAAATGCATGACTCCACACTACCAGAATGCATGACACCTGCCACTTCTCAGCCCACTCTCCCAACCTGTCCAAGTCCTTCTGCAGAGTCCCTGCTTTCTCTACACTGCCTCCCCCTCCACCTATCTTCGTATCATCTGCAACAAGAGGAGTTGAGTATAGGATGAAAGAGGTCCTTCTGCAGTTGCACAGGGCCCTAATGAGGCCACACCTGGAGTATTGTGTGCAGTTTTGGTCCCCTAATTTGAGGAAGAACATTCTTGCTATTGAGGGAGTGCAGCGTAGGTTTACAAAGTTAATTCCAGGACGGCGGGACTGTCATATGCTGACAGAATGGAGCGGCTGGGCTTGTATACTCTGGAGTTTAGAAGGATGAGAGGGCATCTTATTGAAACATATAAGATTATTAAGGGTTTGGACACGCTAGAGGCAGGAAACATGTTCCCGATGTTGGGGGAGTCCAGAACCAGGGGCCACAGTGTAAGAATAAGGGGTAAGCCATTTAGAATGGAGATGAGGAAACGCTTTTTCACACACAGAGTTGCGAGTCTGTGGAATTCTCTGCGGTGAAGGCAGGTTCTCTGGATGCTTTCAAGAGAGCTAGATAGGGTTCTTAAAGATAGTGGAGTCAGGGGATATGGGGAGAAGGCAGGAACGGGGTACTGATTGGGGATGATCAGCCATGATCACATTAAATGGCGGTGCTGGCTCGAAGGGCCGAATGGCCTACTCCTGCACTTATTGTCTATGCCCATTAAGTCACTTACCTGAGCTAGTCCCATTTGGCCCATATCTTTCTCAGCCATTCCTACCATGTACCTGTCAAAATGTCTTTTGAACATTGTAATTGTACCCACCTCTGCCTCTTCCTCTGCCGTCCCGTTCCATATATCCACCACAGACAGCCAACCATGTCATCTCTGGGTGCCCGCTCTACCACCCACCAAATGGAGCTCAGGGCCTGGCAGACATTGGCGCAGAGACAACAACCTGGCTGCTCAACACCCGGCTTGAGATCTAACTATTCCTCTGGTTTATTTGTTTCATTCGCAAGAAGAGAAGAAGACCACCTTGTGCGTGACAAAGTTTGCCCTCTCCTTTTAAAGGTAGACAAAAATGCTGGAGGAACTCAGCGGGTGAGGCAGCATCTATGGAGCGAAGGAAATAGGCGACGTTTCAGGTCGAGACCCGAAGGGGTCCTCGCCGACGAGCGAGGAAACGTCGCCTATTTCCTTCGCTGCATAGATGTTGCCTCACCCGCTGAGTTCCTCCAGCATTTTTGTCTACCTTCGATTTTCCAGCATCTGCAGTTCCATCTTAAACCTCTCCTTTTAAATCTTTCTTCTCTCACCTCAAACCCATGCACTCTACCAGTTTTGGACTTTCCTACCCTCCTTTCCTTTGGGGGGGGAATAAAACTCGTGGTATTCTACGAACTCCTACGACCTTCCACGAGTATGTTCACGAGCAAAAAGTAACAATTTTTTTCATCACGAGTACTTTTTTACTTGTGGACATTTTTCACAGTGTTGAAAGAACTTCACGAGTAAACAAAATACTTGGGTAAACTCACATCGTGGGACAGGGGCTTAAGAGCATTGAGCTCCAGGCTGTTATGAAGGCACCAGGACGCCAGCTGTGACATTTCCTATCTCTAGGCAGGAATGACACAGTCTTTTACCCAGCGTAGGGGAGTCTAAAACTAGAGGCATAGGTTTAAGGTGAGACGGGAAAGTATTTGAAGGGCATCTGAGAGGTAACTTTTCCACACGGTGGGTGGTGGAAATGCGAAATAAGTTGCCAAAGGAGGTGCTAGAAGCAGGTACCACTACAACTTCTCAAAGACCTTTTGGACAGGTTAATGGATTGGAAAGGTTTGGGGCCAAATGCTCTGGAAAGCACCTTAGATGGCATGTGCAAGTTGGGCTGAAGGGCCTGTTTCCGTGCTGTATGACTCCAGACTCTGTGAGCCACATCAGTTTAAACTCCATGTACTGTGGGATGTATCAGTGTCCATTATCTGTCATTGCACACACAGGATTACTTCACTTCATTATGGGCATTTACCTAATTATAACTCAGCGTGGATTTAATGAAAAGGAGAAACAAATGACACATCTTAAGCAGTACACATCTATATTTGAACAAACGTCATCCCTCCTTCCCTTTCATATTCTTTGGCTGTTTAATCATAGCGGGATACTCTGGGAACCCTCCCACCTCTCCCAGCTTTGCAGAAGTTTCTCCTGATTGTCTAAAATGTCACCGGCTGGAAAATGGGGAAGAGTTTGATATTTGATTTACACAAACTGTGTTAAACCTGATGCGGTATCTGTAGATTAACCTTTATTAGTCCATGCCATGTCTAATCTCCACTCCGCGTATAATGTTTGTTAATGATCCGCTACGGCATAGATGGTAAAACATAGGTCTTTATTCCATTCTGTCTGGTTCCATTCTGTCTGACGCGCCAGACCTATGTTTTACCATGTATGTCCAGAGAAGGGAAGCCTAGCAGGAGAATGTGTTGTTCTATTGGGGATGTAACGGGAGGGAGAGATTGGCTGTCCTGACCAGAACTCTAGTCGTTCTAGAATGATAAAGATGTGGTTTCATTGGTTAAGGCATTGAGCATAAGGGTCAGGAAGCCATGATGAAAGTTTGGTTAGGCTGCAATTTGAGTATTGCGTGCATTTCTGGTTGATTCATTACAGGAAGGATATGGAGGCTTTGGAGAGGGTGCAGAGAAGGTTTATCTAGATTGGGGGTGTACCAGCCACAGGTAGAGGTTGGATAGACTTGGATTATTTTCTTTGGAGCGCTGGAGGTAGAAGGGGGGGGGGGGGGTGCTAATATAATTACAGTAAACCTTCGCAATAACGGACCTCGATATAACGGATGATAGACACAAAATGCTGGAGTAACTCAGCGGGACAGGCAGCATCTCAGGAGAGAAGGAATGGGTGACGTTTTGGGTCGAGACCCTCCTTCAGATATAACGGATTTTGGTTATAGCAGACCGAGGCTCCTGTTGCACCCCCACCCCCGCTGGTTATCCAGTGAGCTGGCACCACGTGACGGGAGCTCCTGGTTGCGGGAGTGGAGAGAGCAAGCGGCATGAAGGTGGCGTGAGTACCGGCCTCGTCCCTGGTGCACCGCGTGTGGGGCCGGGGGCTCCGTGGGTCCGCACCCTGTGAATTCCTGCTTTAACCCCCTCCTTCCCATCGCTGGGGGGGGGGGGGATTAAACAAGTGGGAAATCACAGGGTGAATCTCGCCAAATGGGACTAGCCCAGTATGCCAACTTGGATGGGCCAAAATGCCTGTTTTGCTCTGTGCCTGTATGGCTCTATGTCCCACTGCGTTACTCCAGCATTTTGTCTGTATCTAACTCTATAACGAATGAAAGAATGAGTGAATACATTTTATTCGCCAGGTATGTATACATACAAGGAATTTGCCTTGGTGCTTTACTCACAAGTAACAACAAGATATACAATTAAAAATAAAACATTCTAGTTTAAACATGTGAAGAATGAAATAAAATACCAGAGCACAAGGAGGCTTGACTTTTGGCTGTTGGCTCGTGGAAAAAAAAGTGTTTATGTCTGGCTGTGGCAGCTTTGACAGTCCGGAGTCGCCTTCCAGAGGGAAGTGATTCAAAGAGTTTAGTGACATTTAGTTTATGTGAAAACCACTTCCTGTCGATCTATCAATTCTGGGTATCTTGATTTTCACCCAAAGAGAAACTAGTATGTCAAAGCATTGTGATCGACGGGGAGTTCAGGGAAAACCACGCACACTTCCACAGAAAATGCTTCAAGCTAAATGCAATAATGCATTTAAGAGGAGCTGAATCATCTTGTGGAAAACGGAAGGTGTGGGTGAAGAGACAAGGTGAGGAAGGGTGGGCGGAGGCTTGTGGTTAACATCACTGGCAGTGACAGGAGTCTGTGCTCAGTATAACATTTACTAAATTAGGGCACATGGTATTGGGTGTAGAGTGCTGACATGGATAGAAAATTGGTTGGCAGACAGGAAAGAGAAAACAGGGAATTATAGACCAGTTAGCCTGACATCAGTGGTGGGGAAGATGCTGGAGTCAATTATAAAAGATGAAATAGCCGCACATTTGGATAGCAGTAATAGGATTGGTCCGAGTCAGCATGGATTTACGAAGGGGAAATCATGCTTGACTAATCTTCTGGGAAAATGGACAAGGGAGAGCCAGTGGATGCGGTGTACCTGGACTTTCAGAACGCGTTTGGTAAGGTCCCACATAGGAGATTAGTGGGCAATATTAGGGCACATGGTTTGGGGGTAGAGTGCTGACATGGATAGAAAATTGGTTGGCAGACAGGAAACAAAGAGTAGGGTTTAACGGGTCCCTTTCAGAATGGCAGGCAGTGACTAGTGGGGTACCGCAAGGCTCGGTGCTGGGACTGCAGCTATTTACAATATACATCAATGATTTAGATGAAGGGATTCAAAGTAACATTAGCAAATTTGCAGATGACACAAAGCTGGGTGGCAGTGTGAACTGTGAGGAGGATGCTATGAGGATGCAGGGTGACTTGGACAGGTTGGGTGAGTGGGCAGATGCATGGCAGATGCAGTTTAATGTGGATAAATGTGAGGTTATCCACTTTGGTGGCAAAGGCAGATTATTATCTAAATGGTGTCAAGTTGGGAAAAGGGGAAGTATAACGGGATCTGGGGGTCCTTGTTAATCAGTCAATGAAAGTAAGCATGCAGGTACAGAAGGCAGTGAAGAAAGCGAATGGCATGTTGGCCTTCATAACAAGAGGAAACATAGAAACATAGAAAATAGGTGCAGGAGTAGGCCATTCGGCCCTTCGAGCCTGCACCGCCATTCAATATGATCATGGCTGATCATCCAACTCAGTATCCTGTACCTGCTTTCTCTCCATACCCCCTGATCTCTTTAGCCACAAGGGCCACATCTAACTCCCTCTTAAATATAGCCAATGAACTGGCCTCAACTGCATTCTGTGGCAGAGAATTCCAGAGATTCACCACTCTCTGTGTAAAAAATGTTTTTCTCATCTCAGTCCTAAAAGATTTCCCCTTTATCCTTAAACTGTGACCCCTTGTTCTGGACTTCCCCAACATCGGGAACAATCTTCCTGCATCTAGTCTGTCCAACCCCTTAAGAATTTTGTAAGTTTCTGTAAGATCCCCCCTCAATCTTCTAAATTCTAGTGAGTACAAGTCTATCCAGTCTTTCTTTATATGAAAGTCCTGACATCCCAGGAATCAGTCTGATGAACCTTCTCTGTACTCCCTCTATGGCAAGAATGTCCTTCCTCAGATTAGGAGACCATAACTATATGCAATACTCCAGGTGTGGTCTCACCAAGACCCTGTACAACGGCAGTAGAACCTCCCTGCTCCTATACTCAAATCGTTTTGCTATGAAAAAGGAGTTCAGTATCGGAGCAAATAGGTCCTTCTGCAGTTGTACAGGGCCCTAATGAGACCACACCTGGAGTATTGTGTACAGTTTTGGTCCCCTAATTTCAGGAAGGACATCCTTGCAATTGAGGGAGTGCAGAGTAGGTTTACAAGGTTAATTTCCGGGATGGCGGGACTGTCATATGCTGAGAAAATGGAGTGGCTGGGCTTGTATACTGTGGAGTTTAGAAGGATGAGAGGGGATCTTAATGAAACATATAAGATTATTAAGGGTTTGGACACACTAGAGGCAGGAACCATATTCCCGATGTTGGTGGAATCTAAAACCAGGGGCCACAGTTTAAGAATAAGGGATAAGCCATTTAGAACGGAGATGAGGAAACACTTTTTCTCACAGAGAGTTGTGAGTCTGTGTAATTCTCTGCCTCAGAGGGCGGAGGAGGCAGGTTCTCTGGATACTTTCAAGAGAGAGCTAGATAGGGCTCTTAAAAATAGCGGAGTCAGGGAATATGAGGAGAAGGCAGAAAACGGGGTACTGATTGTGGATGATCAGCCATGATCACATTGAATGGCGGTGCTGGCTCGAAGGGCCGAATGGCCTACTCCTGCACCTATTGTCTATTGTCTACAATATCTCTCCCGTTCAACCCCTTCTGGCTGCTAGTGAACTGCTCCAATCAAAGACAGGTTGATGCAGTCGAGCAAGTTCAATCGTAGTTGATCAATCTTTCCCTCTCACTCACGTTCTCGTCCCTTCTCCCCATAACCCCTGACACCCTGACACAGGGCCTGTTTCCAAAAGGGCTGAATCACCCGGCCTTCGTGGAATGAGCTGGAGCATTGTTCATAAGTCATAGGAGCAGAATTAGGCCATTCGGCCCATCGAATCTAATCTGCCATCAATCTGGCTGATCTTTAGTTTAGTTTAGAGATACAGCGCGGAAACAGGCTCTTCTGCCCACCGAGTCCGCGCCGACCAGTGATCCCTGAACATTAACACTACCCTACACACACTAGGGACAATTTACACATACACCAAGCCAGTTAACCTACAAACCTGTACGTCTTTGGAGAGTGGGAGGAAACCGAAGATCTCGGAGAAAACCCATGCGGTCACGGGCAGACCCGTAGTCGGGATTGAACCCGGGTCTACAATGCTGCAAGCGCTGTAAGGCAGCAACTCTACTGCTGTGCCACTCTTCTGCCTAACCCCATTCTCCTGCCTTCTCCCCATAACACCATGACACCCGTACTAATCAAGAATTAATATATTTCTGCCTTAAAAATGTCCATTGACTTGGCCGCCACATCCTTGTGTGACAATGAATTCCACAGAGTCACCAACATCTGACTAAACAAATTTAACCTAATCTTCCTAAAGGAACATCCTTTTATTCTGAGGCTGTGGCCTAAGGTTATTGTATCTTAAGGCACCTTGCCCTGTGCTTGCACTTGGAGTTGGTAAGCACTGCAGAGCCTGATGCCCATCAGTGTAGTTACAGAATGAGGTTGAGAGAGAAAGATAGAGTTATAGAGTGATACAGTGTGGAAACAGGCCCTTCGGCCCAACTTGCCCACACTGACCAACATGTCCCAGCTACACTAGTCATACAGTGATACAGTGTGGAAACAGGCCCTTTGGCGCAACTTGCCCACACTGACCAACATGTCCCAGCTACACTAGTCATACAGTGATACAGTGTGGAAACAGGCCCTTTGGCCCAACTTGCCCACACCGGCCAACATGTCCCAGCTACACTAGTCCCACCTGCCTGCGTTTGGTCCATAAACCTCCAACCCTGACCTATCCATGTACCTGTCTAACTGTTTCTTAAACGTTGGGATAGTCCCAGCCTCAACTACCTCCTCTGACAGCTTGTTCCATACACCCACCGCCCCTTGTGTGAAAAAGTTACTCCTCAGATTCCTATTAAATCTTTTCACCTTCACCTTAAACCTGTGTCCTCTGATGATTGAATGGCGGAGTAGACTCGATGGACCGAATGGCCTAATTATGCTCCTATAACTTATGGAGTCATAGATAGTCATAGAATCATACAGCACAGAAACAGACCCTTCGGCCCAACTGATCCATACAGACCATGATGCCCCACCTTGGCGCATAAACCCAACCATTCAGATTTCACTGCAGTGTGAAGTGAATTTGCCACAAAGCCAGTTCCCATACGGCAGTACTGGTAGCTTTCGGGCTCCGGTAACCTTAGCAACTACATAAACTACACAAATACTGTCATTGAAGTCGCACGGAAGATTTGTGGTTGAATGCAAAACTATATTTGTTTATTGATGATGGGAAGGAGAACATTGTAATAAAAGAACTGGAATAACTTATTTCTGGTGAGGGGCATGGTTGCCCTCTGTTCACAGATATTGCAAACCCTTTTGTATCACGCTTTTCATAAGATCAGAACTTCTGGGAGCAAAATTAGGCCAATCAGCCCATCAAGTCTACTCCGCCATTCAATCATGGCTGATCTGTCTTTCCCCCTCACCCCCATTCTCCTGCCTTCCCCATAACCCCTGACCCGTACTAATTAAGAATCTATCTATCTCTGCCTTACAAATATCCATTGACTTGGCCTCCACAGCCGTCTGTGGTAAATAATCCAGAGTTCCTGAGTTTTCACCTGTGGTGTTCGTGTCAAATGCATATGAAAAATGGGAGAGAAACTTAATCAGAACTGAGTTTGTGGCACTGTTTACGGCACAGCTAGGAATTCTCTTCCTTGTCCCTTGTGGAGAAGAGGAATGCTCAGCTTTTCCTTCTTCATAAGATCATGTGATAGGAGTAGAATTAGGCCATTCGGCCCATCAAGTCTACTCCGCCATTCAATCATGGCTGATCTGTCTATCCCTCCCTACACCATTCTCCTGCCTTCTCCCCATAACCCCTGACACCAGTGTAGGTTGATCTCAGCTTGCTGTTCATCTTGCAAAATGGCTGTCCTCTGTCTAAAGTTGATCATTCTGAACTCTCTGTGTTCGAAACCAGTGTATATAATTGAAACCTTGTGTAATGGCAATTTCAAATGTTTCCAATGTCCAACTCTCCATTGCCATTACTACACAGGCAGGTAGGAGTGATCTTACGCAGACGATAAAAAAAACGGATCCACGAGTCGTTCTTTCCAGTTTATTGAAGTAGTTGTACAAACAAAGAGATGATACATACCAGGTATTCCTTATTCTCATACAAGCTGTAACTTTCCGTTCTCTCTCTCATCTGGTAAGAACTGTATTCTCTCTCCCGTGCCCGTTCCAGTCTGATCTGGCCACTCCCTCCCCTGATATGATATATGTAACGTTCATCTACGTATCAAAAGCCCACCCCCAAGTCTTCAAAACAATACTGCTAGATATATCTAGACAACATCATAATATATGCCAACAGTAACTAGCCTAAGCATGAATGGCTCCTACACCTCGCATCTCATCTTCTATCTCCTTGGATGAGGGGATATTGGCTACAAGGTGAGGTTGGATAAACTTGTATTCTCTAAAATGGCAAAGGCTGAGGGAAGACCTGATAGAAACATATAAAATTACCAGAGGTGTCGGTAGGGTAGACAGTCAGAACCAGCTTCGCAGGGTAGAAATGTCAAAGACTAGAGGGCATAGCTTTAGGGTGAGAGGGGCTAAGTTTGGAGGAGATGTGCGGGGCAAGTGTTTTACACTGAGCGTGGTGGGGGCCAGGAAGGCACTCCTGGGGGTGGTGGTGGAGGCAGATACGATGGTGGCTTTTAAGAGGCTTTTAGACAGGTACATGGATATGCAGGGATATGGAGGGATATGGATCGCAGGTTGGTACTGGACCCCAAGAAAGGGAGTTTGTAGGGTGCCTCCGAGATGGATTCTTAGAGCAGCTTGTATTGGAGAGTACCAGGGAGAAGGGAATTCTGGATTTAGTGTTGGGTAATGAACCACATTTGATAAGGGAACTCAAGGTTCTCTGGAACTCTCTGCCACAGAGGGTAGTTGAGGCCAGTTCATTGGCTATATTTAAGAGGGAATTAGATGTGGCCCTTGTGGCTAAAGGGATCAGGGGGTATGGAGAGAAGGCAGGTACGGGATACTGAGTTGGATGATCAGCCATGATCGTATTGAATGGCGGTGCAGGCTCGAAGGGCCGAATGGCCTACTCCTGCACCTAATTTCTATGTATCTATGTATCTATGTAAGGTAAAGGAACCATTTAGGAGGTAGTGACCATAACATGATAAGTTTTCATCTGCAATTTGAGACAGAAGGTAAAATCGAAAGTGTTAGTATGCAGTTGAACAAAGGAGGCTATGTTGGCATGAGGGAGGAGCTGGCCAAAGTTGACTGGAAAGAGACCCCAGCAGGGATGACAGTGGAACAGCAATGGCAGGTGTTTCTGGGAATAATACAGAAGGTGCAGGATCAGTTCATTCCAAAGAGGAATAAAGGTTCCAAGGGGAGTAAGGGGCGACTGTGGCTGACAAGGGACATCAAGGATAGTATAAAAATAAAAGAGAAGTATAACTTAGCAAAGATGAGTGGGAAGCCAGAGGATTGGGAATCTTTTAAAGATCAACATAAGGTAACTAAAAAGGCAATGAGGGTAAACTAGCCAAGAATATAAAGGAGGATAATAAAAGCTTATTTTGGTATGTGAAAATAAAATAAAATATTTAAGACAAATGTGGGTCCCTTGAAGACAGAAACAGGTGAATTTATTATGGGGAACAAGGAAATGGCAGACTTTGTTTGTGTCTTCCTTAGTGAAGACAGAACCAATCTCCCAGATGTACTAGTGGCCAGAGAATCTAGAGTGACGGAGGAACTGAAGGAAATTTACATTAGGCAGGAAATGGTGTTGGGTAGACTGCTAGGACTGAAGGCTGATAAATCCCCAGGGCCTGATGGTCTGCAACCCAGGGTACTCAAGGAGGTGGCTCTAGAAATCACGCATTGGTGATCATTTTCCAATGTTCAATAGATTCTGGATCAATTCCCGTGGGTTGGAGGGTAGCTAATGTTATCCCACTTTTCAAGAAAGCAGGGAGAGAGAAGGCAGGGAATTATAGACCAGTTAGCCTGACATCGGTGGTAGGGAAGATGCTGGAGTCTATTATAAAAGATGAGATAGCCGCACATTTGGATAGCAGTAACAGGATCGGTCCGAGTCAGCATGGATTTACGAAGGGGAAATCATGCTTGACTAATCTTCTGGAATGTTTTGAGGATGTAACAAGTAAAATGGACAAGTGAGAGCCAGTGGATGTAGTGTACCTGGACTTTCAGAAAGCATTTGATAAGGTCCCACATAGGAGATTAGTGGGCAAAATTAGGGCACATGGTATTGGGGGTAGAGTGCTGACATGGATAGAGAAGTGGTTGGCAGACAGGAAACAAAGAGTAGGGATTAACGGGTCCCTTTCAGAATGGCAGGCAGTGACTAGTGGGGTACCACAAGGCTCGGTGCTGGGACTGCAGCTATTTACAATATACATTAATGATTAAGATGAAGGAATTAAAAGTAACATTAGCAAACTTGCAGATGACACAAAGCTGGGCAGAGGATGGTATGAGGATGCAGAGTGACTTGGACAGGATGGGTAAGTGGGCAGATGCAGTATGATTTGGATAAATGTGAGGTTATCCACTTTGGAGGCAAGAACGGGAGTGCAGATTATTATCTGAAAGGTGTCAGGTTAGGAAAAGGGGAACGAGACCTGTGTGTCCTAGTACATCAGTCACTGAAAGTAAACATGCAGGTACAGCAGGCAGTGAAGAAAGCAAATGGCATGTTGGCCTTCATAACAAGAGGAGTTGAGTATAGGAGCAAAGAGGTCCTTCTGCAGTTGTACAGGGCCCAAGTGAGACCACACCTGGAGTATTGTGTGCAGTTTTGGTCTCCAAATTTGAGGAAGGACATTCTTGCCATTGAGGGAGTGCAGCGTAGGTTTGCAAGGTTAATTCCCGGGATGGCGGGATTGTCATATGATGAAAGAATGGAGCGACTGGACTTGCATTCACTGGAACTTAGAAGGATGAGATGGAATCTTATTGAAACATATAAGATTATTAAGGGTTTGGACACGCTAGATGCAGGTAACATGTTCCCGATGTTGGGGAGTCCAGAACCAGGGGCTAAGAATAAGGGGTAAGCCATTTAGAACTGAGATGAGGGAAAACCTTTTTCACCCAGAGAGTTGTGAATTTGTGGAATTCCCTGCCTCATAAGGCAATGGAGGCCAATTCAGTGGATGCATTCAAAACCGAGTTAGATATAGCTCTTAAAGATAGCGAAGGGGCATGGGGAGAAGGCAGGAATGGTGTACTGGTTGTGGATCACATTGAATGGCGGTGCTGGCTCGAAGGGGCGAATGGCCTCCTCCTGCATATTGTCTATGTATCTACGTGCAGCTGTGAGCACATTGTTGTGGTGTTGGCAGCACTTGATGCTGTGTACACATTTATTTCTTAATAGAAATTCATAAAATGCATAAACAAAATGCAAAAAATCTCACGCTCCTGAAGAAGGTTGTAATTAATTTGTCTGGCGTGGTCGCGGGCAGCATTGTCGAGGTGCTGGTGGGGAGAGTAGTGTGGCCAGTGCAGTGGGCAGAGAGACGGAGGCAGGTGGGTTAGTGCGGCAGGGCTGGCTGCCTCAGCTGCATTCACTTTGAAGCACCGAGCCTTACACGTGATGCCGATGAGATTCCAGCATGATTCATGGATTAGTGTAGGTGTCGGCTTTGGGGAGAAGGCAGGAGAATGGGTTTGAGAGGGAATGATAGATAGGACGACAGAGTAGACTTGACTGGCCAAATTGCCTCATTCTGCACCTAGAACATGAAATTATAATGTTGTTGTCATGGAAATGTGGTTAAGACAAAGCCCGGACAGGCAGCTTAATGTTCCAGGCTATAGAAGTTTATGTGATAGAGGGGACAGCAGTAGAGGGGGGGGTTCATACGTATTACTGATTAGGGAGGCATAATATCCTCGACAACTTGACCAATGGGTAGAAACCAGCGTGAATGAAAGAAGCAAGTACGTAAGCAAATAGCAAAAGTTGTAAGAGTAATAGTCAAAGAGTCATACAGCATCTCAGAGCTGATAGGGACAATTGTTACAGAGGGTGGTGGGTATATGAAACAAGCTGCCAGAGGAGGAAGAGACTATAACAATATTTAAAAGACATTTGGGCATGTACATGGATAGGGGGATTATGGGCCAGATGTAGGCAGGTGGGACTAGTGTAGATGGGCCATGTTGGTTGGCGTGGGCAAGTTGGGCTGATGGGCCTGTTTCCGTGCAGTATGATTCTGTGTGTGATCAAGCCTTTGCTCATTTGTTTTAATGTTACCTGGTGTAACTCGGTGTCATAATTAGTCTGGTGCCACTGCTGGAAAGTGTTGTTGTGTTAAAGCAATGACATAAATCCATCTGTGGTGCGACGTAAAGTTGTCAAACTGCGTCTGCGAATAAGACTGATGCCGTATCCCAGGGTGGATCTGTCAATGCTCACTGCAACTTCATTTCTTTCTGTTCGGTCCTCATTTAATATCTCAAAATTAGGCACAGTTCTGCCAACCATATCCAGAAGGGATCTGACTTATTAGTTTAGAGATACAGCGTAGAAACAGGCCCTTCGGCCCTCTGAGTCTACGGCGACCAACAATCCCCCGCACACTAGCACTATCCTACACACTAGGGACAATTTTACCGAAGCCAATTAACCTAAAACCTGCACGTCTTCAGAATGGGAGGAAACCAGAGCACCTGGACAAAACCCACGCGGTCATAGAAACATAGAAAATAGGTACAGGAGGAGGCCACTCGGCCCTTCGAGCCAGCACCGCCATTCATTCGTCCCCTATCAATAACCCATGCCTGTCTTCTCCCCATATCCCTTGACTCCACTAGCCCCTAGAGCTCTATCTAACTCTCTCTTAAATCCATCCAGTGATATGGCCTCCCTGATGTGGCAGGGAATTCCATAAATTCACAACTCTGTGGGTGAAAAAGTTTTTTCTCACCTCAGTCTTAAATGACCTCCCCTTTATTCTAAGACTGTGGCCCCTGGTTCTGGACTCGCCCAACATTGGGAACATTTTTCCTGCATCTAGCTTGCCCAGTCCTTTTATAATTTTATATGTTTCTATAAGATCTCCCCTCATCCTTCTAAACTCCAGTGAATACAAGCCTAGTCTTTTCAATCTTTCCTCATATGACAGTCCCACCATCCCAGGGATCAATCTCGTGAACCTACGCTGCACTGCCTCAATCATAAGGATGTCCTTCCTCAAATTGGGAGACCAAAACTGTACACAATACTCCAGATGTGGTCATAGGGAGAAGGTACAAACTCCGTACAGACATGACCCGGGTCGCTGGCAGTAACTCTATCGCTGCTTCACTTGACCTCTCCAGATATGTTCAGCTTCTGCCCTGAAGCTGCCTTCATTATGCAGCACGGTACTGAGCAAGCCCAGTGTAGGATGGAACTGCAGATGCTGCTTTACACCAAAGATGTAAACCAGGCAGCATCTCTGGATTGTAGCAATGGGTGACGTTTTGCGTCGAGACCCGTACTTCAGACAGGGTCAGGGGAGAGGGAATGGAACGAGAGATGTGGAAGGGTAAGGTGTGAAAATGAGAGATCAATGGGGATGAAGTCAAGGAAAATGTAGACTAGATCATTGTTAGTTAGGGGAAGGTGACAGCGAGGCATTCAGAGTAACATTTACTCAGGAGGACAGTGGAACTAGTCGGAGAACTAGCATGGGGGAGGGATGGAGAGACAATAGACAATGGGTGCAGGAGTAGGCCATTCGGCCCTTCGAGCCAGCACCGCCATTCACTGTGATCATGGCTGATCATCCCCAATCAGTACCCCGTTCCTGCCTTCTCCCCATATCCCCTGACTCCGCTATCTTTAAGAGCTGTATTTAGCTCTCTCTTGAAAGTATCCAGAAAGAATTCTCTGCCTCCACCGCCCTCTGAGGCAGAGAATTCCACAGACTCACAACTCTGTGTGTGAAAGATTCACCACCCTCTGAGTACAGAATGGAATCAGGAGGTAAGATTGTAGTACAAATCTCCATACATAGTGGAGGTTCTCGATGTCTCAGAGAGAGGGAAACAATGGTTACTTGAAATTAAGGAAGTCAATATTCATACCACTGGGTTGTAAGCTGCCCAAGTGAAATATGAGGCGGTGAATAGCCATTGTGTTTGTGATTGCATAAAATGGGAATGTCCCCTCTTTAACCTGACCGTCCCCTCTATAACCTGACAGCCACTTAAGGATGACCAGTTTGAGCAGTAACCTCAGTTTCTTGACTAATTACTAGGTTGTTAATAACCAATAGGTCAGAAGTCCATCGCGGTCGTTATAAGGAAGTCTGAAGAATGGTGTGTGTCCCTTGTATGTGTTTGCACTGGTGAATTCTCACCGCTTTGATTTGCTGTCTGTAAATCATTGCCTGGTTTAATTTACTGAATCAACGTTGAGGGATTTGGCACAGGGGACGGTGCTCCCTAGCAACGGAAACAGCCCATTCGGCCCCTGGAGGTAACTCCACCATTGTTAGATCATGGGTAATCTGTATTTTAACACAACATTGCCGTGTGTCAGTAATATATAATGTCCCTAATATAGACACAAACTACATTTAAGTTGTGATGTTTTCACTGGATTCCTTTTTTGTTGAGGTGGGGATAGCAAAGAGTCTGTGATTTCCACTCGCCCTTATGTGAAGGATACGGACTTCACAAAGGAAATAAGTTCATATATCAAAGGAGCTGAATTAGGCCATTCGGCCCATCAAGTCTACTCTGCTATTCAACCATGGCTGATCTATCTTTCCCTCTCAACTCCATTCTCCTGCCTTCTCCCCATTACCCCTGACACCCTTGCTCATCAAGAATCTGTCAATCTCTGCCTTAAAAATATCCATTGACTTGGCCTCTACTGCTTTCTGTGGCAATGGATTCCACAGATTCACCACCCTCTGACTAAATAATGGAATTCTTTATGTTTCTAGTACATATCTCCATACATAGTGGAGGTTCTCGATGTCTCAGGAAGTTTAAAGATGGATAAATGCCCAGGGTAGGATGAAATTTATCCCAGGAAGCAAGGGAAGAGATTGTTGTGCTCTGACTGAAATTTTTAAATGACGGGATTTGATGAACTAATTTTAAATCAAATTGGTATTGTGTTGACTTTGGCTGGCCCCAGCATCCAGTGTGATCCCCTTTTCACAAATTCACAAGTTCTAGGAGTAAAATTAGGCCATTCAGCCCCATCGAGTCTACTCCGCCATTCAATCATGTGCTAGCTCGAAGGGCCGAATGGCCTACTCCTGCACCTATTGTCTATTGAACCCGGGTCTCTGGCGCTGTGAGGCAGCAACTCTACCACTGCGTCACCGTGACGCCCTAGTGGAGCAGATGGAAGCGTGAAGCAGGGGATCGGGGAGGACACTATTCCTTGGAGCCTCTGCAAGGCATGGGGAAGATGATTGTGTGGCTAGTGAAAGCTGTGGCAGATGATGCATTATGTTGGGGTGAGACCACTCGTGCTGAAAATACAGATGTGGATGATGTCTAAGCTGCTGAATGGCCACCGCATTTTCTGATTTTATTTCAGATTTTCATTTTCAGGGGTTCTTTGCTTTTCAAAGATCTCTAAATGACTTCCATATTAGTAAGACCTCTGTGGGTTTTCTCCAAGATGATCAGCCATGATCATATTGAATGGCCGGTGCTGGCTCGAAGGGCCGAATGGCCTACTCCTGCACCTATTGTCTATAAGACAAAAATGCTGGAGAAACTCAGCGGGTGAGGCAGCATCTATGGAGCGAAGGAATGAGTGATGTTTCGAGTCGAGACCCTTCTTCAGACTGATGTGAGGGCGGGAAGAAGAAAAGAAGAGGCGGAGACAGTGGGCTGTGGGAGAGCTGGGAAGGGGAGGGGAAGGAGGGAGAAAGCAAGGACTACCTGAAATTGGAGAAGTCAATGGTCATACCGCTGGGGTGTAAACTACCCAAGCGAAATATGAGGTGCTGCTCCTCCAATTTGCGGTGGGACTCACTCTGGCCATGGAGGAGGCCCAGGACAGAAAGGTGGGATTGGGAATTTCCACATTAGTAATCTCGACCCTCAATACTTCAAACTGCCTGGTAAATGTCAGCAGGAGTGGGATTAAGAGATTTATAGTCGGGATAAATTGCCAGACTTGGATGACGATGAGCAAAGTGCTGGAGAAACTCAGTGGGTCAGGCAGCATCCCTGGAGGGAATGGACAGATCCCAACCCGAAACATTATCTATCGATTCCCTCCACAGATGCTGCCTGACCCACTGAGTATCCCCAGCAGTTTGTTTTTGCTCAAGATTGCAGCATCTGCAGTCTCTGTGTCCCCTCTGAAATATGTGACAGACTTAAAAGATACTAGGGAGGAAATTAGCACATGCCCGAACCATTATTTAGCAAAAATATTATTCAGAGAATCCGAGGATTGGTCATCTTCCGCTATTGACTTTTGTGTCTTTAATTCTTTGCATTCTGGATTTTACTCCAATCTACATCTGTACGATCCTGTACAAGGGTGGCATGGTGGCGCAGCGGTAGCGTTGCTGCCTTACAGCGCTTGCAGCGCCTGAGACCCGGGTTCAATCCCGACCACGGGTGCTGTCTGTACGGAGTTTGTGCATTCTCCCAGTGACCCGTGTGGGTTTTCTCTGATCTACGGTTTCCACCCACACTACAAAGACGTACAGGAGGGAGAGAGAAAACGGGGAATTACAGACCAGTTAGTCTAACATCGGTAGTGGGGAAACTGCTAGAGTCAGTTATTAAAGATGGGATAGCAGCACATTTGGAAAGTGGTGAAATCATTGGACAAAGTCAGCATGGATTTACGAAAGGTATATCATGTCTGACGAATCTTATAGAATTTTTCGAGGATGTAACTAGTAGAGTGGATAGGGGAGAACCAGTGGATGTGTTGTATCTGGACTTTCAGAAGGCTTTCGACAAGGTTTGTAGGTTAATTGGCTTGGGTTTGTATACTTGGTATGTGTAAATTGTACATAGTGTGTGTAGGCTTGTGTTAATGTGCGGGGATCGCTGGTCGGTGCGGACTCAGTGGACCGAAGGGCCTGTTTCTGCGCTGTATCTCAAAAACTGAACTAAACATCTCCCCTTCTTCATGTTGTTCCTTAAAGCAAAGCTTTTGGTCGCATCTTGATGCTGCTTTGTGCAGCTCACTGTCTGTCTCCAACTAAATCTGTGCATAATAGCAGGGGAGTCTCACGAAGAGTCAGCCATGCGGTAGAGAGCAGGTGACGTGAAGTACATCCCCTGAGGGAGGACAGATGGGCTTCCTCTCACCCACGGAGTAACTAACTGGAAGAATCTGCTTTAATGAAGCTTAATGGGTGACACATTGTAATCTGATATGTAATTTGGGCGGCACAGTGGTGCATTGGTAGAGTTACTGCCTCACAGCGCCAGAGACACGGGTTCCATCCTGACTACAGAGTTTGTACCTTCTCCCTGTGATCTGCGTGGGTTTTCTCCTGGTACTCCGGTTTCCTCCCATACTTCAAGGACATACGGGTTTGTAGATTAATTGGCTTGGTGTTAAAACAACATTATTAACATTTGCCCTAATGTGTGTAGGATAGTGATAATGTGCGGGGATCGCTGGTTGGTGCGAACACAGCCTGTTTCCGCACTGAGTCTCTCAAACTAAAACTACAAACTTGCAATCAACAACTTCTCTTTGTAGACAGAGTCTGGAGATGCTGGAATCATGAACAAAAAGCAAAGTGTTGTCTGAAGAATTGTCTCCTCCAGAAACGTCACCTGGAGATGCTGCCTGAACTGTTGAGTTACTCCAGCACTTTGTGTCCGAAACTGCTGGAGGATCTCAGCGGATCAGGCAGCATCTGTGGAGGCAATGGACAGGCAATGTTTCAGGACCCTTCTTCAGACTAATGTAGGGCGGGTGAAAGCTGTTTAAAAAAAAGAAGAGGTGGGGGCGCGACAAAGCCTGGCGAGTGATAGGTGGACGCAGGAGAGGGGCGGGGTGGGGATTAGTAGATACGTGGAGTAAATGACAAAGGCTGGGGTGGAAAGGAGCCAAAAGGGTTTGAGATAAAGAAAGAAGAGGTGTGGAACGTGAAGCTGGAGGGAGGGATGTGGGTGGACGAGAATATGGGAGAGGAAAGAGAGGATGCAAGGAAATATGGGCCAGGAGTGAGACAGGTGCATATGGGATGGTGGATGGTAGGGGAGAATAGGGTGGGTGGGATGAAGGGGAGAGTAGGGTGGGTTAGGAGGGTGGGGGTAGTGTTGTGTGAGTGGGGATGGGGGGGAGTGTAGGGTTGGGATAGAAACATAGAAAAATAGGTGCAGGTGTAGGCTATTCAGCCCTTCAAGCCAGCACCACCATTCAATATGATCATGGCTGATCACCTAAAAACAGTACCCCGTTCCAGCTTTTCCCCCCATATTCCTTGTTTCCCTTAGCCCTAAGAGTTAAATTTAACTCTCTCTTGAAAACATCCAGTGAATTGGCATCCACTGCCTTCTGTGGCAGAGAATTCCACAGATTCACAACTCTCTGGGTGAAGAGATTTTTCCTCATCTCAGTCCTAAATGGCTGACCCCTTATTCTTAAACTGTGACCCCTGGTTCTGGACTCCCCCAACATCGGGAACATTTTTCCTGCATCTAGCCTGTCCAATCCTTTAAGAATTTTATATGTTTCTATAAGATCCCTTCTCATCCTTCTAAATTCCAGTGAATACAAGCCCAGTCGACCCATTCTTTCATCATATGTCAGTCCCCCCATCCCGGGAATTAACCTTGTGAACCTGCGCTGCACTCCCTCAGTAGCAAGAATATCCTTCCTCAAATTAGGAGACCAAAATTGCACACAATACTCCAGGCACGGTCTCACCAGGGCCCTGTACAATGCAGTAGGACCTCCTTGCTCCTAAACTCAAATCCTCTCACAATGAAGGCCAACATGCCATTAGCTTTATTCACTGCCTGCAGTACTTGCTTGCTTACTTTCAGTGACTGAACATAATAATCTGCCTTCCTGTTCTTGCCACCAAAGTGGATAACCTCACATTTATCCACATTATACTGCATCTGCCATGTATCTGCCCACTCACCCAACCTATCCAAGTCACCCTGCATTCTCATAGCATCCTCCTCGCGGCTCACACTGCCAACCAGCTTTGTGTCCCAACGTGGAGATGTCACATTAATTCCCTCGACTAAATCATGAATATATATTGTAAACCACAAGTCGCTGCCTGCCATTCTGAAAAGGACCCGTTAATCCCTACTCTTTGCTTTGTCTGCCAACCAGTTCCCTATCCATGTCAATACCCTACCCCCAATACCATGTGCTCTAATTTTGCACACTAATCTCTTGTGTGGGACCTTGTCAAAGGCTTTTTGAAAGTCCAGATACACCACATCCACTGGGTAGGGTGGTGGGGAGGGTGGGGGTGGGGAAGGTAGATGAAACAGCTGCCAGTGTAGCATCAAGTCAAGTCAAGTCAAGTGAGTTTATTGTCATGTGTCCCTGGTAGGACAATGAAATTCTTGATTTGCTCTAGCTTCCTTGAAGTGTTGCCACTGATGCAATGTCAGAATATCCCACTACCACAAGTGCCTTACCCAACGCTTCATATCCAAGGCCACCAATGTTAAACATTAACACATTGGGTTTTGTTCTACTTTTTGGGATTACAGGCCATTTGTTGGATGTTTGTGGATGGAATTTCAGGAGACTTTAGATGGGGGCAAGGCCATGGTTTCAGTGTTGGACAAATAATATTCTGTGTTTTTCTGTGGTGCCATTTGTATCTTTAGGATCTGCAAAGCGCTTCACAGGTCTTTGAAGTGTAATCTCTGTGGTGTTTAGACAGACACGTGGATATGTAGGGAATGGGGGGGGGGGGATCACGTGCAGGCACAGGAGATTAATTCATATTGGCATCAAGTTCGGCACGGACATTAACACAGACCATAGGACAGTCCAGCACAGGAACAGGCCCTTCGGCCTTCAATGTCTGTGCTGAGTATGATGCCAAGATAAACTATCTCCTCTGCCTGCACGTGATCCCTCCATTCCCGGCATATCCACGTGCCTGTCTCAAACACCACGATCGTATCTGCCTCCACCACCACCCCTGGCAGCGCG
The DNA here is from genome assembly GCA_038087875.1 of Malacoraja senta. Taxonomy (NCBI): domain Eukaryota; kingdom Metazoa; phylum Chordata; class Chondrichthyes; order Rajiformes; family Rajidae; genus Malacoraja; species Malacoraja senta. The sequence goes on from JAXLNO010005406.1 coordinate 155,066, forward strand.
TTCCAGGCACCCACCACCCTCTGTGTAAAACACTTGCCCTGCACATCTCCTTTAAACTTTGCCCCTCTCATTGTAAAACTATGCCCTCAAGTCCTTGACATTTCCACCGTGGGAAGAAATGTTCCGTCTGTCCATCCTTGTGGGCCGAAGGGCCTGTTCCTGTGCTATACTGTTCTCTAATTGGAGCGCACACTGCAGCAGTTCCTCCGTGATGCCCCACAGTAACAATGTGGATTATGTGCTCAAGCACTGGGCCTGTACTCTCTGGAGTCTAGTGTTTGACCACACTGGGCCTGTACTCTCTGGAGTCTAGTGTTTGACCACACTGGGCCTGTACTCTCTGGAGTCTAGTGTTTGACCACACTGGGCCTGTACTCTCTGGAGTTTAGTATTTGACCACACTGGGCCTGTACTCTCTGGAGTTTAGTATTTGACCACACTGGGCCTGTACTCTCTGGAGTTTAGTAATTGACCACACTGGGTCTGCACTCTCTGGAGTCTAGTGTTTGACCACACTGGGCCTGTACTCTCTGGAGTCTAGCGTTTGACCACACTGGGCCTGTACTCCCTGGAGTCTAGTGTTTGACCACACTGGGCCTGTACTCTCTGGAGTCTAGTGTTTGACCACACTGGGCCTGTACTCCCTGGAGTTTAGTGTTTGACCACACTAGGTCTGTACTCTCTGGAGTTTAGTATTTGACCACACTGGGTCTGTACTCCCAGGAGAATGGGGTTGAGAGGAAAGATAGATCAGCCATGATTGAATGGCGGAGTAGACTTGATGGGCCGAATGGTCTAATTTTGCTCCATGACCTTATGAAGCATAAGTAGTGAAGCTCGCTGATTTAAAGGTGAGATTGCTAGCATTGAGGTTATGGAAACACCCCAGGATTCCAGAGGAAGCCTTGGTTTGTTTATAGCGTTGGTGCCTTGGCAAGAAGAGGCTGTTTCTCCCCTTCATTAACCAGAGAGCAGACCTTGAGTTTGTCCCAGTGCAGTTGAGGGCTCTTGGACTTGTCCACACCTTCTATGTTGCAGAGCTGCAGTCAGGCAGCTGTGCACATTGACCTATGCAGCCTCAACTCAAGTTGCTGACTTGTGCATTGGGAGCTGGCTTTGGCTGCTGGCACTACACGCGCTGCCAAAGCTTGCAGAATGAGAGAAGTAATGTCTGATGTTAAACACACTGGCGTTGTAGATTGTCACGGCATTGTGCCAGGACCAAGACAAATTGTTGCTTTCTTACTGAGCTCTGTATTGCTGTTCTACACTGATGATCCCTTCAGTACAATAGAGTCATCGAGTGGCTAACAGGCCGTGAGCAGTTGTATGCTCATCCCTCTTCTTATTACTTCATATCACTGATCTTTTTGTTTGGATTGTTTAAGAAAGAACTGCAGATGCTGAAAAATCGAAGGTAGACAAAAATGCTGGAGAATTTCAGTGGGTGAGGCAGCATCTATGGAGCGAAGGAATAGGTGGCGTTTCGGGTCGAGACCCTTCTTCAGACTGGATTCAGTTTGGATTGCTGCCTCTCTCTCTCTGGGATAGACACACAATGCTGCAGTAACCCAGTAGCTGAAAAAATCGAAGGTAGACAAAAATGCTGGAGAATCTCAGCGGGACAGGCAGCATCTCTGGAGAGAAGGAATGGGTGACGTTTCGGGTCGAGACCCTTCGGATGATGCAAGGGAAATGTAGAATGGTTCATTGTTGGTTGCGGGGAAGGTGACAACACGGCTTAAAATCAGCAGTATTTAATCAGGAGGACGGTGGAACTAGTTGGAGAACTAGGGTGGGGGAGGAATGGAGAGAGAGAGAGGGGAAGCAAGGGTTACTTGAAGTTAGAGAAGTCAATGTTCATACAGCTGGGGTGTAAACTGCCCAAGTGAAATATGAGGTGCTGCTCCTCCCATTTGCATTGGGCCTGAGTGTGACAGTGGAGGAGGCCCAGGGCAGTGCTTGCTGACATTGGAAGTCAGGAGAAGGGATGAGGTGGTGGTGTGTGGGGCGGGTATTGATCCTGTACGTCAGAGAAAGGGGAACGTTGTGTCACAGTCTCAGCATTGATCCTCCACTTGCAGTGCAAAGATTCTGCGCCAGCTGACATTCTGAAAATAACTTTCAGAAATATTTTTCTTTGAAAAAGCCAGCGAACGGATGTCAGAGATTAACAGATTGTCTATTTGAGGATCCTGCTTAAGTGTACAATTTTGGAATTGTTATTCCGAATTTGCCACCAAGTGAGTCGTGTGTAATCGGAGCCCGGTGCCTGTGGCTGAAGTAACTGATCCGCCGACCTTTCTGAGCACCCAGCGTGGGATTGAATGTCCTCTGATCACTTGGTGCCGACTTCCTTTGCTCAGCTGAATCGAGCCAGCCCAGCTCCCTGGGCAGTGCTGAGGTTAACCTTCACCCACTTGTAAACATGGACCCCAGTGACGGATCGCACCAGCTCCCCATTCTCCACTCGCCAGTCGTGAAGCTGCCACGCACACATCTCCAGCCACTCTCTTCAATTAACTTCTTGCGTATGGCGTGCACAGCCTAAAGTTGTAGGACAACTTGTTCTATTTGATCTTACTTGATTGTGCACGCCAGGTTGATTGCATTCGTCAAAGCAGGGTGGACCACGTGAAGGTTGCAATGTCCCACCCCTTCAATTAACACTGGATAGACAATAGAAAATAGGTGCAGGACTAGGCCACTCGGCCCTTCCAGCCAGCACCGCCATTCACTGTGATCATGGCTGATCATTCACAATCAGTACCCCATTCCTGCCTTCTCCCCTGACTCCGCTATCTTTAAGAGCCCTATCTTACTCTCTCTTGAAACAATCCAGAGAATCGGCCTTCACCGCCGAGGCAGAGAATTCCACAGATTCACAATTCTCTGGGTGAAAAAGTTTTTCCTCATCTCCGTTCCAAATGGCTTTTTCTCATCTCCTATCTTGTGGTTCTGGACTCCCCCAACATCAGGAACATGTTTTAGAGATTAGAGATTAGAGATTAGAGATTAGAGATTCCTTTATTTGTCATTCAGACCTTTCGGTCTGAACGAAATTTCGTTGCCTGCAGTCATACATATAATAATAAATAACAAAACACACAATAAACACAAATTAACATCCACCACAGTGAGTTCACCAGGCGCCTCCTCACTGTGATGGAGGCAAAAGTCTTAAAGTCTCTGTCTCTGCCTCTAGTGTGTCCAATCCCTTGATAATCTTATATAAGATGCCCTCTCATCCTTCTAAGTTCCAGTGTATGTAAGCCCATGTAAAGCGCATGTTAAAATAATTAATAGAACAGTTACAAAGCGAGGGTGCATTTCCACGGGTAAATATAGCATCTTGTTTGCACCTTAGGCTAGGGCCATAGGGTATTTTCAAACTGCTAAGACTAGCTAAAGTCAGGCTAGCTAACGGTGTCTAACGTTATGTAAGTAGTGGAGTGGTTTAAAATTAAATTTCAGCTGATCACTGGGCTGAGATTCTTTAGTCCCGTATCTAGCGGTGATCACCCACTGGCATAATCTCCCTGCACGGGACCCATGCTTCTCTTGTGAGGAAATGTAAGCAGGCTCCATCGCTACCCCACTCCGGCATCTACCTGTGGCATGTGGGTAGCAGCACCTCTGGTGCAGTGGGACTGACTGCAGGTGTCTTGCCTGTGCTATGGGCAAGTCCACACTGAACCTCAAGCCTCGTATCAGCTGTGCATAATGTAGACATTTTAACTGGATGGTGTGTGTCGGAAGCAACTGCAGATGCTGGTTTACACTGAAGGCACACACAAAATGCTGGAGTAACTCAGCGGGACAGACAGCATCTCTGGAGAGTAGGGATGGGTGGCGTTTCAGGTCAAGACCCTTCTTCAGACTGACAATAGACAATAGACAGTAGGTGCAGGAGTAGGCCATTTGGCCCTTCGAGCCAGCACCGCCATTCAATGTGATCATGGCTGATCATCCCCAATCATTACCCCGTTCCTGCCTTCTCCCCATATCCCCTGACTCCGCTATTTTTAAGAGCCCTATCTAGCTCTCTCTTGAAAGCATCCAGAGAACCTGCCTCCACCGCCCTCTGAGGCAGAGAATTCCACCCACCCTCTGTGAGAAAAAGTGTTTCCCCGTCTCCATTCTAAATGGCTTACTCCTTATTCTTAAACTGTGGCCCCTGGTTCTGGACTCCCCCAACATCGGGAACATGTTTCCTGCCTCTAGCGTGTCCAAGCCCGTAACAATCTGAGAGCCAGGGGAGAGGGAGACTAGAGATATGGAAGTGTAAGGTGTGCAAATAACAGATCAAAGTAGACGATGATTAAGGAAATGTTGGAATGGTTCATTGTTGGCTGAGGGGAAGGCGACAACAAGGCATTCTTAGGCCCCTGTCGGTCATGGCTGACCATGGGTGTCTCCAGGGTTGGAGGACGCCTGTGCTTGTTTAACGTGGGGAGACTGGTGCACAGACAGCCACCACACTGTCCTTGACAGATCTGGGTCAGGATCCAGTGGCATGGAGTCCAAGACGACCGGAGACCCTTTTCTGCTGCAGCCTTCATCCGCCTTCCCAGCCGTTTGTGACTTACTGCCATGGGTGGCACTACCAGGAGCATCGCTCCAGACGGCATCGCTCTCAGGATCTGATGGTATGCCACAACAATCAGTAATCAGGACAGTGCAACTAGTCAGAGAACTAGGGTGCGGGAGGGAAGGAGAGAGATTGAATGCAAGGGTTACTTGAAGTTAGAGAAACATACCGCTGGGGTCTAAGCTTCCCAAGCGAAATATGAGGTGCTGTTTGTCCATGTGGCAGTGCTCACAATGGCAAATGGAGGCAGGGACGTTACCTGCCTCTACCGTCCACACACAGAGTATGTGGGACTGTAATAGAGCAGGTCTTTTTGAGAAAGGTGTGTAAACAACCAGCTTGAATTTATTGAAGGAAGATAAAAATGCTGGAGAAACTCAGCGGGTGAGGCAGCATCTACGACCCGAAACGTCACCTATTCCTTTGCTCCATAGATGCTGCCTCACCCGCTGAGTTTCTCCAGCATTTTCGTCCACCTTTGATTTTTCCAGCACCTGCAGTTCTTTCTTAACCAGCTTGAATGTATTAATTTGCTCTCCCATCCTTGAGTGCCGATGTATTTCCACAGATGGCATGTAATCTGCTGAAGTGGAATTCCTGCGTTTAGTAGGAACCCTGCAGGCTTTTTGTCAAACCCAGGGTTGGCAAACAGGGTGAGACGGATGGAAACATGAGAGACAGCAGATGCTGGAAAATTGAGCAAAACACAGAGCGCTGGAGGAACATAGCAGGTCAGGCAGCATCTGTGGAAGGAATGGACAGAAGCCATTTTGGACAGGTGTTGCATCTCCTGCGGTTGCAGGGGAAAGTACCTGGGGAGGATGTGGTTTGGGTGGGAAGGGATGAGTTGACCAGAGGGTTTCGGAGGGAGTTGCGGAAAGCAGAAAGGGGTGGAGATGGGAAGATTTGGCCAGTTGTGGGATCCCGTTGGATGTGGCGAAAATGTTGGAGGATGTAAATGTTGTATGCGACGGCTGATGAGGTGGAAGGTGAGGACAAGGGGGACTCTGTCCTGTTATGGGATGGGGGGAGGGGGAGCAAGAGCGGAGCTGCGGGATATTGAGGAGACCCTAGTGAGAGCCTCATCTATAATGAAAGAGAGAACCCCTGTTTCCTAAAGAATGAGGGGGGAGGGCAGAGGGTGTAGAGGACATGGGTAGATCAGAAGGAGAGAGAAGGGGGGTGTTTACCTGAAATTGTGGAACAATGTTTTGTAGAGTCAAATTGCATGGAAATAGGCCCTTTGCCCACCTTGCCCACACCAACCAACATGTCCCATCTATACTAGTTCCACCTTCCTGTGTTTGGCCCATATACCTCTAAATCTGGCCTATCCATGTACCTGTCTAATTGTTTCTTATGCTGTTGGGCAGTCAGCTGCCCAAGTGGAATGTGTGGTGCAGTTCCTCCAGTTTGCGTGTGGCCCCACACTTGCAGTGGAGAAGTTTTGTTTAGAGATACTGCACAGAAACAGGCCCACCGAGTCTGCGCTGACCAGCGATCCCCGCACATTAACACCATCCTACACATACTTGGGACAATTTACACTTATACCAAGTATAAAAACCCAAGCCAATTAATTTATAAACCTGCACGTCTTTGGAGTGTGGGGGGAAAACGAAGATTTTGGAGAAAACCCGCGCAGGTAGGTTGCGGGGCGAACGGACAAACTCCGTACAGACAGCACCCGTAGTCAGGATCGACAGCGTGTCTCTGGCGCTGTGAGGCAGCAGCTCTACCCCTGTGCCACCCGAGAAGGCACAGGACCGAGATTGTCATGGGATTGAAGTGGTTAGCAACCAGGACCTTCAGCTGGCCAAGGTGACAGATGCCAGTGTTCAGCAAACCTGCTCTGCAACATCTGCAATGTTGAAGGAACATTTGGTCAGGTTGAGAGAGATATGGGCCAAATGGAGGCGGGCGGAACTTGTGTAGATGGGACATGTTGGTCGGTGTGGGCAAGTTGGGCCGAAGGGCCTGTTTCCACGCTCCATGACACTATACTTGTTCTCTCCGATGTAGAGGTGGCTACATCAAGATCACCGAATGCAATCAATAATAATAATAATAATAATATCTTTTATTGTCATTACACATAGGTGCAACCAGATTTGGTATTCAGCTTCCATCCACGTCATAACTTAAACAACTAATAAAATGTAGATCAAATTTAGATACCCCGAGAAACATGATTATAAAAAGAACAGTACAACAGTAAAAGTCTAAAGTGCAAATGTGTCAGTGCCGGGTCGATGTGCGACGTGACCATCCGAGGGAGACAGTCCATGGGGGGTGGGGGGGGGCACTCAGCAGGGCCGTTTCAGAGCAGCTATAGCTCTGGGGATGAAGCTGTTCCTGAGTCTGGAGGTGCGGGCGTAGAAGGCCTTGTAACGTCTGCCGGAAGGTAGAAGTTCGAACAGTCCATTACAAGGGTGTGAGGAGTCTTTGTGGATGCTGACGGCCTTCCTGAGGCACCGTGTATTGTAGATGCCCTCCAAAGGCTGGTAGCTCTGTCCCAATAATCTTCTGTGCTCTGTGGACGACACGCTGAAGAGCTCTCCTGTCCGCCTCCGTGCAGCTGAGCTACACACAGAGATGCCATATGTTAGTATGCTCTCTGTGGTGCAGCGGTAGAAGGTTGTCAGCACATGTTGGGGCAGACCAGAATTTTTCAGTGTTCTCAGGAAGAACAGTCGTTGCTGTGCCTTCTTGACCAGCGCAGCGGTGTTGGTGGACCATGTGAGGTCCTCTGAGATGTGAGTGCCCGGAAACCTAAAGCTGGACACTCTCTCCACACTGTCCCCGTTGATAGATATTGGGGCGTATTCCCCATTATGTGTCCTCCTGGAAGTCGATAATCAGCTCCTTGGTCTTGGAGGTGTTTAGGGACAAGTTGTTACGTGAGCACCAGTCGGCCAGGTTCTGCACCTCCGCTCTGTAGTTTGTTTCATCACCGTTGGTGATCAGCCCGATCACCGTTGTGTCGTCTGCAAACTTGACGATGGTGTTGGTGTCGAATGCAGGGACACAGTCGTGTGTGAAGAGGGAGTAGAGCATGGGGCTCAGTACACAGCCCTGTGGTGATAGTGGAGGACAGGTGCGGGCCCAGTCTCACTGAGGTTAGAGGAGGTGCTTGCGAACCTCTGCCTGACCTGGAAGGACTGTTAACCTGCTGGAGTTGAGGGAGGAGGTGTTGGGATGTGTTGCGGAGTGGATATCCCTGGGGAGGGGGACGAATGACCCTAGGGGCCATGGGGTCAAGGCAGATAGGGGTGGGGAGGGAAGATTTGACTGGTGGCGGGGTCTGATTGAAGCTGGTGGAGATGATGGAGAATGATGTGCAGAATGCGGAGGCTGGTGGGGACTGGGGACGTCTACCCTGTTCTGTCAGGAGGGCCAGGGAGGAGTTGAGTTGAGTTTAGAGATACAGCATGGAAACAGGCCCTCCGACCCAGCGAGTCAGCGCTGACCAGCGATCACCGTTCACACTAGTTCTATGTGAACCCACTTTCACATGCACTCCCTACACATGAGGGGCAATTTACAGAAGCCAATTACTGGGTGGTGCAGTGGTAGAGTTGCTGCCTTGCAGTGCCAGAGACCCGGGTTCGATCCTGATTCCGGGTGCTTGTCTGTACGGAGTTTCTACGTTCTCCCCGTGATCCGCACGGGTTTCCTCCGGGATGTCCGGTTTCCTCCCACACTCCAGAGACGGACAGGTTTGTAGGTTAATTGGCTTGGTGTACTTGTAAAATGATCCCGAGTGTGTGTAGGATAGTGTTTGTTTATGGGGATAGCTGGTTGGCACGGACTCGGTGGGCCGAAGGGCCTGTTTCCGCTCTATATCTCTAAACTCTAAACCTACTCACCCACACGTACTTCGGATGTGGAAGGAAACTGGAACACCCAGAAGAAACCCGCAGGTCCACAGGTGAGAGTAGAAGTATGGGGAATACTGAATCCACAGCAAATAAGATGAAGTGAAGTGTCTGTTAGAACTCCAGGGAGTTTCCCTCTTGCTGTCTAAACAGTGCAGCACCTTTTCCTCTGAGGCTCAGTAGAACAGCCCCGACCCGAAACATCACCTATCCATGTTGTCCACAGATGCTGCCTGACCCGCTGAGTTACTCCAGCACTCTGTGAAACGTCACCTAGCCATGTTCTCCACAGATGCTGCCTGACCTGCTGAGTTACTCCAGCACACTGTGCCTGTATCTCAGTAGATCATTCATCTCAGTGAGAGATGGCACCTTTGACAACACAACACTCAATGGTGTGCAGAGTAATGACAGTGCTGTGATAAGGTTGGATGCAGGAGTGCTTTACATCCTGGTCAAACAATAACCGATCTAGGTAATTGCTACACTTACAGACATTACATCAATGTAGTATTTAGACCAGCTTGACCTCTGGAAGTTACCACGTTCCCCACATACTGCAGGTTTACTGTGAAGCATGCAAACTGGTGCAACAAGCTCTCTGTAGCAGATGCTGACCACTTCACTAACTCTGCTTGCCTCCACTTTCTCTACTCGATACATGGAGTCATAGAGTGATACAGCGTGGAAACAGGCCCTTCGGCCCAACCTGCCCACACTGGCCAACAAGTCCCAGCTACACTTGTCCCACCTGTCTGCGTTTGGCCCGTATCCCTCCAAACCTGTCCTATCCATGTACCTGTCTAACTGTTTCTTAAACATTGGGATAGTCCCAGCCTCAACTACCTCCTCTGGCAGCTCGTTCCATACACCCACCACCTTTTGTGTGGAAAAGCTACCCCTCTTATTCCTATTAAATCTTTTCCCCTTCGCCTTAGAATAAGTCTGGGGAGCAGCATTTTGTGCATCGTACCCATGCCGATTCGTTGATCGAGCTTTGCGATTGCACCTCCTCCTCCATACTCCTGCAACATGACATCCTTTAACTATCGATCCAATGACTGCATTCACTACCCTGAAGCAGCAGCTCCTATGTATACGTAATATGCCGAGCTGCTTTTAGGGTGTTTTGCCTTAGCGTCCACTCTTATCGAGCATCAGTGTAGTTTAGTTTATTTGTTGTCACGTGTACCAAGGTACAGTGAAAAGCTTTTGTTGCGTGCTATTCAGTCAGCGGAAAGACGATACATGATTACAATCGAGCCATTCACAGTGTACCGATGCAGGATAAAGGGAATAACATTTAGTGCAAGATATTGTCCGAGGGTCTCCAATGAGGTAGATAGTAGTTCAGGACCGCTCTCTAGTTGGCGAGAGGATGGTTCAGTTGCCTGATAACAGCTGGGAAGAAACTGTCCCTGAATCTGGAGGTGTGCGTTTTCACACTTCTGTACCTCTTGCCCGATGGGAGAGGGGAGAAGAGGGAGTGACCGGGGGTGAGACTGGTCCTTGATGATGCTGCTGGCCTTGCCGAGGCAGCGTGAGGTGTAGATGGAGTCAATGGAAGGGAGGTTGGTTTGTGTCAAAGGTAGACACAAAATGCTGGAGTAACTCAGCGGGTGAGGCAGTATCTCTGGAGAGAAGGAATGGGCGACGTTTTGGGTCGAGACCCTTCTGCCCGTAAAGTACAAAGCAGTGCTAGCCCACGCAGTCTGCTTCCCTCAAGCCTCCAGCAGCTGATGCTGAACATCCCCAAACCACCTCTTTATTCTGACTTCAGTCTAGTTTAAGATGGAGATAGGCCTTTCGGCCCGCCCGATCCATGCCGACTATTCATCACCCATTCACACTAGTTCTATTGCAGACTGAACCATTCCAACACAACTAGAGAGCAGTCCTGAACTCCTATCCACCTCATTTGGAGAGCATCAAACTATCTTTGATCGGACCTTACTGGCTTTATCTTGCACTAAACATTATTCACTTTATCATGTATCTGTATACTGTGAATGGCAAGGTAGTTAGAAGGTCACAAGTGATAGGAGCAGAATTAGGCCATTCAGCCCATCAAGTCTGCTCCACCATCATGGCTGATCTGTCTCTCCCTCCTAACCCTATTCTCCTGCCTTATCCCCTGGCACCGTACTAATCAAGAATGTATCTATCTCTGCCTTAAAAATATCCATTGTAATCATGTACTGTCTTGTTAGCACGCAACAAAAGCTTTTCACTGTACCTCGGTACACGTGACAATAAACTAAACCTACAAACCCGCACGTATTTGGGACATGGGAGGAAACTAGAGCACTCGGAGAAAACCCACGCAGTCACAGAGAGAATGTGCAAACTCCACACAGACAGCACCCGAGGTCAGGATCGAACCTGGGTCTGAGGGACTGTGAAGGCACAGCTCTACCTGCTGCACCACTGTGCAGCCCACTATGCCATGGGAGGAGGTCATAATGGAAGTCAAGTCAAGAGAGTTTATTGTCATGTGTCCCAGATAGGACAATGAAATTCTTGCTTGCTGCAGCACAACAGAATATTGTAAGCATAAATACAGAACAGATCAGTTCAATATACACATAAATAAACAGATAAAGTGCAATAGGCTGTTACAGTTCAGAGTCTGTTTGTTGGCGAGTTTAATAGCGTGATGGCTGTGGGGAAGAAGCTGTTCCTGAACCTGGATGTACCAGATTTCAAGCTCCTGTACCTTCTTCCCGACAGCAGCAGAGAGATGAGTGAGTGGCCAGGATGGTGTGGGTCCTTGATGATGTTTGCAGCCTTTTTGAGGCAGCGACTGCGATAGATCCCTTCGATGGTGGGGAGGTCAGAGCCGATGATGGACTGGGCAGTGGTCACAACTTTCTGCATTCTTTTCCACTCCTGGACGCTCAAGTTGCCGAACCAAGCCACGATGCAACCAGTCAACATGCTCTCTACTGTGCACCTGTAGAAGTTAGAGAGAGTCCTCTTTGACATACCGACTCTCCGTAATCTTCTCAGGAAATAGAGGCGCTGATGTGCCAACTTTATAATTGCATCAGTGTGCTGGTACCAGGAAAGATCTTCGGAAATGTGCATGCCCAGGAATTTGAAGTTCTTGACCCTTTCTACCATCATCACGTTGATATAAACGGGACTGTGAGTCCCCATCCTACCCCTTCCAAAGTCCACAATCAGTTCCTTGGTTTTGCTGGTGTTGAGAGCCAGGTTATTGCGCTGGCACCATTTGGTCAATCGGTCGATCTCACTTCTATACTCTGACTCGTCCCCATCAGTGATACGTCCCACAACAGTGGTGTCGTCGGCGAACTTGATGATGGAGTTCACTCTATGTCTGGCTATACAGTCATGAGTATAGAGTGAGTACAGCAGGGGGTTGAGCACACAGCCTTGAGGTGCTCCCGTGCTGATTGTTATCGAGGATGACACATTTCTACCAATATGGACAGTCTGTGGTCTGTGAATGAAGAAGTCGAGGATCCAATTACAGAGGGATACTCAGAGACCTAGATCTGAGAGCTTGGTAACCAGCTTGGAGGGGATGATGGTATTAAATGCCGAGCTGTAGTCAATGAATAACAGCCTGACATATGAGTTTTTGTTGTCCAAGTGGACGAGGGAATTGAATGCAACATCTCCAAGTTTGCGGATGACACAGTGTTAGCTGTGAGGAGGATGCTAAGAGGCTGCAGGGTGACTTGGATAGGCTGGGTGAGTGGGCAAATGCATGGCAGATGCAGTATAATGTGGATAAATGTGAGGTTATCCACTTTGGTGGCAAGAACAGGAAAGTAGACTATTATCTGAATGGTGGTCGATTAGGAAAAGGGGAGATGCAACGAGACCTGGGTGTCATGGCACACCAGTCATTGAAAGTAGGCATGCAGGTGCAGCAAGCAGTGAAGAAAGCGAATGGTATGTTGGCATTCATAGCAAAAGGATTTGAGTATAGGAGCAGGGAGGTTCTGCTGCAGTTGTATATCAATAAGGGGTCGGCCGTTTAGGACTGAGATGAAGAAAAACGTCTTTACCCAGAGAGTTGTGAATCTGTGGAATTCTCTGCACAGTGGAGGCCAATTCACTGGATGTTTTCAAGAGGGAGTTAGATTTAGCTCTTAGGGTTAACGGAATCAAGGGAAATGGGGAATAAGCAGGGAAAACAATACTGAGTTTGGATGATCGACCATGGTCATTATGAATGGTTCGAAGGGGCGAATGGCTTACTCGTGCACCTATTTTCTGTGTTTCCAAGCTGCTGGAGGAAGTAGTTGAGCAGGGACTAGCTGGATGTTTAAGAAGCATTAGAACATACAGGGCCCTCCATAATGTTTGGGACAAAGACCCATCATTTATTTATTTGCCTCTGTACTCCACAATTTGAGATTTGTAATAGAAAAATCACATGTGGTTAAAGTGCACATTGTCAGATTTTTATAAAGGCCATTTTTATACATTTTGGTTTCACCATGTAGAAATTACAGCAGTGTTTATACATAATACCCCCCATTTCAGGGCACCATAATGTTTGGGACACAGCAATGTCATGTAAATGAAAGTAGTGATGTTTAGTATTTTGTTGCATATACTTTGCATGCAATGACTGCCTGTTTCCGCGCTGTACCTCTGAACTAAATAAACACCTAAACATCACCTTTAAACTTTGCCCTTCTCACTTTACAGCTGTGTCCTCTAGTCTTTGATATTTCCACTTGATTAGTAAGGGTGTTACAGGTCATTGGGCAGAAGTGAGAATGTGCTTGAGAGTGAAAAATAGATCTGCCATGATGGAATGGCCGAGCAAAATTGATGGGACAAATATCCTAATTCTGCTCCTTTGTCATGGGGGAAAGGTTCTGCCTGTCTACCCTATCTACGCCTCTCATAATTTTATATACTTCCAGCAGGTCTCCCCACAACTTCTGGCATTGCAGAGACAACAATCCAAGACTGTCCAACCTCTCCCTGTAGCTCTTGTAAACTAAACTGCTCCCTAATCCAGGCATCATTCTGGTAAACATTCTCTGCAACCTCCAAAACTCCCCATCCTTCCTGTAATGGGGGTGACCAGAACTGCACGCAATACTCCAAATGCTGCCTGAGCAAAGTGCTATAAAGCTGCATCGTGATTTCCTAACTCTTGTACTCAATGCCTGGACCGATGAAGGCAAGTACACCATTCTGAAGAAGGGTCCCGACCCGAAACGTCACCTATCCATTTTCTTCAGAGATGCTGGCTGATGTGGCGATTTACTCCAGCACTTTGACTCTATCTTTGGTATAAACTAGCATCTGCAGTTCTTTGTTTCTACATTTTGGCACCCAAAACGTTACCTATCCTTTTCCTCCAGAGATGCTTCCTGACCCGCTGACTTACTCCAGCACTTTGTGAATGAATTAATGAATACGTTTATTGACCAAGTATTCACATACAAGGAATTTGCCTTGGTGCTCCAACCACAAGTGACAACATGACATACAGTGACAGTTAGGAATGATTTCCACAATTTCCTTCAGAAAGCGACTTTTTAATCTGCTTCCATCACCTGTTCAGGCAGTAAATTCCAGATCCCCACTCATTTTCCAGCCTTCTCTTCAATACGATACAATAGAACCCATTCCTTCTCTGCAGAGATGCTGCATGTCCCCGCTGAGTTACTCCAGCTTTTAGTGTCTATCTTCGGTTTATACCAGCATCTGCAGTTCCTTCTTACACTACCTGGTCCGTTAATGCTTTGACCATCTGAGCAAAGGAATGTTTTTGTGATCAAGACCAAATCCGGCTCCAAAACCTCAGTCTAAAGAAGGGTCTGGACCTGAAATGGTAGCAATGTTACAAAATTTTGAGATTTTAAAAATAAAGTCTGCAATTTCTCCCATCAGATAAAGCATAAAAATAAGTTTAATTTGACACCTAATTCACTTTCATATCTTCAGTATTAAAAAAGTTATGGCCGTTGCCGTGCGGTCCACGCTACAGACGAAGCCGCGCTTCACCGCCGATGACCGCAACACCGTAAGACAGAGCCTTTAAAAGCCCATAACTTTCTTAAAAATTAAGAGAACTGAAAGAAATTTTCAGTTATTATAGATTGAAGCATTCTGAAACAAATATGAAACAATCTTACTTAGAAAACATGAAATTAAAGCATATAATTAGTTAGTTACCTAATTGTAGCTAATTACAACATTCAATTACTAGATCTAAACATCTATCAATTTCTTAAGAATAGATTAACATTTTTAAATAGCCTAAGTGTCCAAATAACATTCACACAAGAATTCACAATATAACATAATTTTTAAATCTCATTGTCATGAATTTACAGGCCAAATGGAAGGAATTGAATGTTTAATACCTGTAAATTAATGGGCATTTAAATCATCTTGTGAATGAGGATTTCTGGAACGCGATCAATTGGAACGTTCATTTGCAGTGAATTTAACCCCGTATTGGCATGAAAAATTCTGCCGTTCGGGGAATAAAATCACCGTTTCGCAAGAAAAAATGTGAATTAAAGGCTTCTTAAGAAGCACTTTTATACATTAAAATAAACCACTTTCGTTTACCTGTCCCGTACGTGAAATCCGTCCCCGTTATCGTCGTTGACGGCTTTAGGAGCTCATTTTAAAATGACTCCAGCGCTGATATTGACGATTTAATAAAAAATTAAAAATTCACAAAACGCCCCTAGGAACGATTTTTCAGCAAACGCTTGTATTCCAACGAAATATAATACAGGACAAGGTAGGAGAAACCCGCGTTTTAAGCCCGCCCCCCCCCTTAAAGGCGCCAAAATCGCGCACACGGCCAGTGGCAGAATTGCAGCGCGACTGTAGGTAAGTATTGTAACATACCTAGAAATGGCATGTCCAATTTCCTCCACACATTCCACATCTGCAGCCTCTTGTGTCTTCCTGTTTGCCTCCGGTCTTGAACCTCATGCAGTGGTCTACTCACTGGAGAGGTGCATCACTGTTGCCCCTAAAACATCATCCACATTCAAGCAACATGTCGACACAAGGAGCTGCACATTCAGGAATCTTGAGCAGAACCCAAACTCAGCGGGTGATGCAGCATCTGTGGGTGGAATGGACAGACAACACTATGTCTTGGACAGTTACATGGATTGGAACATTAGAAACATATAAAATTATAAAAGGACTGGGCAAGCTAGATGCAGGAAAAATGTTCCCAATGTTGGGCGAGTCCAGAACCAGGGGGCCACAGTCTTAGAATAAAGGGGAGGTCATTTAAGACCGAGGTGAGAAAAAACGTTTTCACCCAGAGAGTTGTGAATTTGTGGAATTCCCTGCCACAGAGGGCAGTGGAAGCCAAATCACTGGATGGATTTAAGAGATAGTTAGATAGAGCTCTAGGGGCTAGTGGAGTCAAGGGATATGAGGAGGAGGCAGGCACGGGTTATTTATTGAGGACGATCAGCCATGATCACAATGAATGGCAGTGCTGGCTCGAAGGGCCGAATGGCCTCCTCCTGCACCTATTTTTTATGGAACGGTTAAGAGAGGAAAAGAAAGACACAAGTTCTGGAGTAACTCAGTGGGTCAGGCAGCAGCTTGGAGAACACGGATAGGTAACGTTTTGGGTTGGGGCTTTTCTTCAGACTGATCGTGGTGGAGGCTCTTCGCTTCATTGATGTTCTGCAGTTAATCTGCAGCATCTCAATCCAATCTGGATCGCCAGTGCAGAAAGAATAGGATGTCTCGCTCCCATCGCTGTAACAAAATCTCTCCTCACTCTGTGATACAACTAGTAATCAGTGTGAAGAAGGGTCTCGCCCCGAAACGTCACCCATTCCTTCTCTCCAGAGATGCTGCCTGTCCCGCTGAGTTACTCCAGCATTTTGTGTCTATCTGTGATACAACTAGACAGATGTAGGGATAGCAAGGGTTTCGAGGGCTATGGGACTAGCCCAGTATGCCAACTTGATCGGTATGGGCTGAAGGGCCTGGGTCCATGCAGTACAACTCTATGACTCTACTTGGGAGGACCTTCATCTTAGCCTACAGTGAATCAGAATCTGCATTCAGTCGTAACTCCATCTGGCAAGGTATCTGCGACCAAGCCAGTGACAGCTTTTGGAAGGACAAATGCATGTTGTGCTGGACTGTGTCTTTGGCAAGTTTACCTGTAATTAAGCAAATATATATCGTAGCAACTACTCCTGATTTTAATTAAGATAGTGGGTAAGCTAAGGGTATAGTCCCCATCTCCTTGCGCCCCTTGCACCTTTTACAAGCTACACTTTATCTGTAACTGTAGCTCAATAATGCTGTAATAGTCCACATTGTCCACTCTGGTATAATTCTCTTTGCACTATCTGTTGTACTTGTGTGTGGCTTGATTGGAATTGTGTACGGTATGATTTGACTGGATAGCAGGCAAACAAAGTTGTTCACAACCCGTATCTTGGTTCATTTGAGAATGATAAACCAATACCAATCTTGTTAGCAGATTCCAAAGGTAGTTCTATTCTCCAAGCTGGATATTTTGGCAACTCCATTTCCTGACTAAACAATCTGCTAGCGTCAAAGCAGCCCTTGTTTTTTATGGATAGCTGTTCGGGGATCTCTAGAAATATCTCGAAATAACTCGGCCAAATATTGTTGAAGGTATTGAGGGAGTGCAGCGTAGGTTCACCAGGTTAATTCCCAGGATGGCGGGACTGTCGTATGCTGAGAGAATGGAGCAGCTGGGCTTGTATTCTCTGGAGTTTAGAAGGATGAGAGGGAATCTTATTGAAATATATAAGATTTACTAAGGGTTTGGATATGCTAGATGTAGGAAACATGTTCCCGATGTTGGAGTAGTCCAGAACCAGGGGCCACAGTTTGAGAATAATTTAGCCATTTAGAACGGACGAGGAAACACTTTTTCTCACAGAGAGTGGTGAGTCTGTGGAATTCTCTGCCTCAGAGGGCGGTGGAGGCGGGTTCTATGGATGCTTTCAAGAGAGAGTTAGATAGAGCTCTTAAAGATAGCGGAGTCAGGGGATATGGGGAGAAGGCAGGAACGGGGTACTGATTGGGGATGATCAGCCATGATCACATTGAATGGTGGTGCTGGCTCGAAGGGCCGAATGGCCTACTCCTGCGTCTATTGTCTATTGTTGGCTGATTCTCATGATCTCGGGAAGGTATAAAATCGTTGACATAAATGCCATTGCAGCAACAGACAAGGCCGGCACGGTGGCGCAGCGGTAGAGTTGCTGCCTCACAGCGCCAGAGACCAGGGATCAATCCTGACTACGGTTGCTGTCTGTACGGAGTTTGTACGTTCTCCGCGTGATCTGAATGGGTTTTCTCTGAGATCTTCGGTTTCCTCCCACACTCGAAAGACGCACAGGTTTGTAGGTTAATTGATTTGGTATAAATGTAAAATTGAAGCGTTCAAGAGAGAGTTAGATTTAGCTCTTACAGCTAACGGAATCAAGGGATATGGGGAGAAAGGAGGAACGGGGTACTGATTGTGGATGATCAGTCATGATCATATTGAATGGCGGTGCTGGCTTGAAGAGCCGAATGGCCTATTCCTGCACCTATTGTCTATATCCCTAGTGAGTGTAGGATAATTTTAATGTGTGGGGATCGCTGGACGGTATGGACTCGGGCCGAAGGGCCTTTTTCTGTAAACTAACCAACACATTGATAAGGAAGCAGATATATTGAGAAGCAATAGTTGCCAGCAGTTCTAGCTCCGTTCTGACCACCAGCTGTCACTCACTAACTCTGGCCTCCCAGTTAGTCTACAGCCGTATTGATCCACTCTGACCATGCATGGCGAGCTTTGGCTACACTTTGTCCAAGTGTTTATCTCCTCCATTCTTGCCGTGGCTTGACTCATTTAAATCAACATTTGTCAGATTCTTGCGCATTTTCAGTTTGAAGTTGTTTAAGCTGTTTAGTTCCAGTTCTGTGGGATTAGCTGCTTGGCTCAGAGCCTCCTTAAATTGCATGCAGAGTGTTATATTAGAAAGGATGTATAAAGCAGCCACTAAGGTAGCTGTGAGAGCTGGGCTGCACCTTGACAATGGCTTCAGCACATGCACCAAGAAGAGAATGACAGGCTATGCTTAAACCTGTGAGGTGTGTAGTTCTGAGTATACGCAGTGTGAAAGTTTACCTGCTTCTCCTTTACTCGTTCTCCCCCCTGCACCACGCCAGGCTGCAGCTGAGCAATCTCCACAGCCCATCCCTGCTACTAAAAATAAAGTCAGCTCACATTTCCACCCACTTTCTTTCCTCGGGTTATCAAAGTCGGTGATCTTGGGCAAGTTCTGTGCAAGCCTGCCGCGGGCTCCGGGACAAACGGTGTGTCCTTTCAGCCTCGTGTCCTGTGGTTGGACCTTCAGCTCACTGTCGGCATGTACAGCACGACACAAAGGTCTGAGATGAGTGGCCTGCCCTCACCTGGGGAGGCTAGGCCGGGTCTCCCAACACCACGGAGGAGGCATTCAATGTGTCGGTAGCAACTGCAAATGCTGGTTTAAGGTCATAAGGCCATTCGGCCCATCAAGTCTACTCTGCCATTCAATCATGGCTGATCCATCTCTCCCTCCTAACCCCATTCTCCTGCCTTCTCCCCATAACCCCTGACACCCGTACTAATCAAGAATCTATCTCTCTCTGCCTTAAATATATCCACTGACTTGGCCTCCACAGCCTTTTGTGGTAAAGAATTCCTCAGATTCACCACCCTCTGACTAAAGAAATTCCTGCTCATCTCTTTCCTAAAGGAACGTCATTTAATTCTGAGACTGTGCCCTCTAGTCCTAGACTCTCCCACTAGTGGAAACATCCTCTCCACATCCACTCTATCCAAGCCTTTCACTATTCTGTGTGTTTCAATTAGGTCCCCCCTCATTTTTCTAAACCCCAGCGAGTACAGGCCCAGTGCCGACAAACGCTCATCATAGGTTAACCCACTCATTCCTGGGATCATTCTTGTAAACCTCCTCTGGACCCTCTCCAGAGCCAGCACATCCTTCCTCAGATACGGGGCCCAAAATTGCTCCCAATATTCCAAATGCGGCCTGACCAGGGCCTTATAGAGCCTCAGCATTACATCCCTGTTTTCTGGAGAGAAGGAATGGGTGACGTTTTGGGTCGAGACCCTTCTTCAGACGCAATTATTCAATGATACTTCACAGTGAAATGCTTTGTTTGGCATACAGCCCGGTAAAGCCATACAGTGGACATCACCGAGGCAGTAGACATGAGCGGGGACAAAGTTACAAATGTTCAGCAAACAGTCCTGATCCACTGCTTGCCACCGCTCGTGGTAGCTGGCCCCCTCCCGCCGCCCCCCCCACCCCTGTTCTCAGTGACCCTTTCCTCCCACCGGGTCCCCCTTGTTCTCGGCAGCCCCCTCCTCCCAGTGGGTCCCCCTTCATTCCTGGCACCTCACCCCCACTACGTCCCCCTTCGTTCTCAGTGTTCACCCCCTCCTGCTGTGCCCCCCCCCCCCGTTCTCAGCGGCTCTGCGGCGGAACAGTAAACCTGGGAGAGGGCACTGATGTCATCCTCCAACATCATCAGCGCCCTGTGTGGTTATAACCAAAGATCATAGAGAGGAGCAATTTCCGTAACCGGCTTCCGTCTCCGCTCCAATCTATGATCTTTGGTCATGGCGTCCAAAGATCCTATATGAGTTTTTGGACGCAAAGATCCTATTGGAGTCTTTTAAGTTCCTGGGAACCATCATCTCCAAGGACCTTAAGTGGGGGGCTACCATCGACTCCAGTCAAAAAGGCACAACAGAGGATGTACTTCCTACGGCAGCTGAGGAAGCACAATCTGCCACAGGCAATGATGGTCCAATTCTACACGGCCATCGTAGAGTCTGTCCTCACCTTCTCCATCATGGTCTGGTTTGGCTCAGCCACCAAGCACGACACCTGGAGGCTGCAGCGAATCGTCCGATCAGCAGAGAAGATTATTGGCTGCAACCTTCCCTCCATTGATGAACTGTACACTGCAAGGGCCAGGAAGCAAGCGGGCAAGATCATCTCTGACACCTCTCACCCTGGCCACAAACTCTTTGAATCACTTCCCTGTGGAAGGCGACTCCGGACTGTCAAAGCTGCCACAGCCAGACATAAAAACAGTTTTTATCCACGAGTAGTTGCTCTACTCAATAACCAAAAATCTGCAGCCTCCCTTTGATCTGGTATTTTGTTGGTTCACATGCTTGATCAATGGTGTTTTATCATTAATGTCTTATTATTATTAATGTTTAGTGTTTTCTGAGTCATTTGTAACTGTCACTGTATGTCATGTTGTTACTTGTGGGCGGAGCACCAAGGCAAATTCATTGTATGTGAATACTTGGCCAATAAACTTGCTTACTTATTGTCTATTGACCCGAAACGTCACCCATCCCTTCTCTCCAGAGGTGCTGCCTGTCCCGCTGAGTTGCTCCAGTATTTTGTGTCCATCTGCAGTTCTTTGTTCCTAGCTTTGCTGAACCTGAAATAGTTTGAGCATTGTTTTGTGACTGATAAATGGCCTTTTAAAAAGGGCACAGCCTGTTCCTGTACACCTGAGCCACAGGTTTACAATAGGCAGTGGTGTTTGTTCTTTCATTGTGCATACTCGGGCTGAGGGCAAGACCATTGTTTATTGCCCACCCGGACGGAAATTAGAGTCACCCAGCCTGCCCACAGGTCCTGTGGCCTAACATGCCCATGCTGGCCAAGATGCCCCATCAGCTTCCCACTCAATGATCCTGAGCTCTCCTGAAATCTATGCCTGTAGATCATGATCGTCTGTTCTGGGTAAAAGTCTGTGTGCATTCACTTTATCACACCAATTTTGGGCACGACTTTCAATCTCCTTTGTTTCTGGTCACCTCCTCCCATGATAAACTGGAGTAGAGATCGGGTTCTGGGGACTAAAATAGACAATAGGTGCAGGAGTAGGCCATTCTGCCCTTCGAGCCAATGTGATCATGGCTGATCATCCCCAATCAGTACCCCGTTCCTGCCTTCTCCCCATATCCCCTGACTCCACTATTGTTAAGAGCCCTATCAAACTCTTGAAAGTAAATATTTTAAATCTTCTCCTCATTTTGAATCAGTGCCCTCTAGTTTAAGACTCCCTCATGCAGGGACAGAGACGGGGATACTGTTGGCATTATTTGGGTTCATTATTGTCACGTGTACTGAGATGCAGTGAAGAACTGCTTTGAATGTAATCCTGGCAAATGATACCATGCATGAGTGAAGCAAACCATAAACAAGTGCAGAGGTCGTGCAAAGAGAAAAATACACAGGGTGCAGAATAGGGTGTTGCAGCTTCACAGAAGATGCAGAGAATAAAATGTGCAAGGGCCACAATCGCGTAGATTGGAAGATCGGGAATGCCTCCGTAGTGTACGAGGGTACGCTGAATAGTCTGATAACAGCTGAGGAGAATCTGTACTTGAATCTGGTGGTAATCGCCTTTTCAAGCTTTTGTATTTTCTAACTGACAGGAGAGGGAATGACGGGTGTGTGAGTGGTTATGCTTTGCCGGGGTCCTGGGGTGGCGTGGTGTAGACAGAGTCCATGGTTGGGACGGAGGGAGCGGGGAGACTGGTCTGGGCTACATCCACAACTCTGCAATTTCCCGTGATTTTGGGCAGAGCAGTTGCCAGACCAAAGTACAGTGCAATCGGAGGTTATGGGGAGAAGGCAGGAGAATGGGGTTAGGAGGGAGAGACAGATCAGCCATGTTTAAGTGGCGGAGTAGACTTGGTTGGCCGAATTCTACTCCTATCACTTAGGACCTTCTGATGCTTTGTGGTGGATCTTTACAAATTGGAATAGACAATAGGTGCAGGAGTAGGCCATTCGGCCCTTCGAGCCAGCACCGCCATTCAATGTGATCATGGCTGATCATCCACAATCAGTACCCCGTTCCTGCCTTTTCCCCATATCCCTTGACTCTGCTATCTTTAAGAGCCCTATCCAGCTCTCTCTTGAAAGTATCCAGAGAACCCGCCTCCACCACCCTCTGAGGCAGAGAATTCCACAGACTCACAACTCTCTGTGGAGAAGTGTTTTCTCGTCTCCGTTCTAAATGGCTTAACCCTTATGACTCATGGCAGACGTTGAATTTCCTCAGGCTTCTGAAGAAGTCGAGGCATTGTTGTGCTTTCATGGTCGTGGCATCAATGTGGTTAGACCAGGTCAAATTGTTGATAATATGCACCCCCAGGCACTTGAAGCTCTCAATCAGGTCCACTTCTGTTTAAGAGGCAATTAGATTGGCAGTCAAATAGGCAGCGCATAGAAGGAACGCCACAGTCGTAATGTACCTTAGAACACGTGACCATGAACTAAACTAATGCAGGCGGATGTGATTAACATTGATAGGCTAAGAGGTCTGTGTGGACCTTGCCGTCAGTCTAAGGGGCTGTGTGGTACCACTCTGTCTCCATGAGGTGTTTAATATCCTGAATGGTTCAGACAGACAGTAACTATCACTTTCAGTGTAGAGATCAAAAGACCAGAGATCACAGAAGAAGGTGAGTGCTGAAACTACCCGGATTGGCATGAAGAATAGGCACTCGGTGAATGGTTAGAGTCCAGGATGCCAGGCCGGGCTATCGCCGTCACTCGCCAGGCTTTGTCTTTTCCAGCTTTCTCCCCTCAGCCTGAGGAAGGGTCCCGACCCGAAACGTCGATTGTCCGTTCAGTCCGCAGATGCTGCCTGACCCGCTGAGTTACTCCAGCACTCTGTGAAACGTCACCTATCCATGTTCTCCACAGATGCTGCCTGACCCGCTGAGTTACTCCAGCACTCTGTGAAACGTCACCTATCCATGTTCTCCACAGATGCTGCCTGACCCGCTGGGTTACTCCAGCACTCTGTGAAACGTCACCTATCCATGTTCTCCACAGATGCTGCCTGACCCGCTGAGTTACTCCAGCACTCTGTGAAACGTCACCTATCCATGTTCTCCACAGATGCTGCCTGACCCGCTGGGTTACTCCAGCACTCTGTGAAACGTCACCTATCCATGTTCTCCACAGATGCTGCCTGACCCGCTGAGTTACTCCAGCACTCTGTGAAACGTCACCTATCCATGTTCTCCACAGATGCTGCCTGACCCGCTGAGTTACTCCAGCACTCTGTGAAACGTCACCTATCCATGTTCTCCACAGATGCTGCCTGACCCGCTGAGTTGGAGTAACTCAGGCAGCATCGGTGGAGAACATGGATAGGTGGCCTTTTGGGTCGAGATTCATCTTCAGCCCTGCAGAAGGGTCTCGACCCGAAACGTCACCTATACATGTTCAGTTTATTTTATTGTCCTGTCTTTATATGTCATTTTGTGTACTAACCAGAGTCTGCAGTTGGTTGTTACTCTGCTTGTTTCCAGCCATATGCAGTGTGAGGCAGGTAGAAGTTTACAGGATACCTCCAGGTTGTGTCTGGACTATTCCTAGGTTTCCGCTGGGCTACTAACAAGACTCTGTGACTGCTCGGTGCCTCTGCCACCCTCTCCAGCTAGCCGCTGGAAGGCACAAGTCACAAGCCCCACTTTACCATCAAGCACTTTAATTTTACGCATGAACGGTAGTTTTGAAAACCGCAGACCACTTTGTGAGCATTGTCAAGCATCGCGTGTTTAAGTTCCATTTGTACCAGGTCCAGATCAATTCTATTCTTTCTTGCTGCAGCTTTAAATGCAAAAACACAACAGCGTCCTTCAATATAAGCAAGGGACATGGGCCTTTCCCACTTGGGGATTTGTTTTAAGATACTGCCGGCGACTGTCATAGTCGTAACAAGTCGCCGAAAAACTGGCGACAACCTACGCCATCTTGGCGACAACTTACGAAAGCACCTACGTCAAGCTACGCTCATTGGCGTCAAACCCACTGTCGCCAAAAAATGTTCAACATGTTGAAAATTTAGCGGCGACCAGAAAGACGCTATGACTTTTTGCGTGACTGAGGAGACGACTCCAGGTGATGACCGCCGGACATGTGGCGACAAACTAGTCACCTGTAGTTGCCTAAAAAATCACCTGTGGGACAGGCCCATTACAGACCTTTAGTCATTGGAACACAGGAGGCTAAGGGGTGATCTTATAGAGATATATAATATGAAGAAGGGCGATCTTATAGAGAGAGGTGTATCAAATCACAAAGGGAGGTCTTTTAGAAGTGTATTTAATCATGAGCGGTGATCTTAGAGTAGAAAATCTTGACAGGCCTTGATGGGGTAAATGCACAGAGTGTCTTGCCCAGGGTGGGGGACCATTAGGACAGAGGTTTAAGGTGAGAGGGGAAAGATTTAATAGAAACCTGAGCGGCAACTATTTCACACAGAGGGTGGTGGGCATATGGAAGGAGCTGCTGGAGGAGGTAGTTGAGGTAATTTAGATGGGGCACCTTGGTCTGCAGGGCAGAGTTGGGCTGAAGGGCCTGTTTCTGTGGTGTATGACTCTGAGACTCCTCTGAACGTAGTTAAGTCAGAGTGGTGTTGGTATGGATCAGGACCAGGCTGGGCTTCAATGACAGCGTTCCTTACATAACAATGTTGGACTACCCAACAACCTGTGGTTACTTGATCTCCACATAATCTTCAACTGAATTTAAATTCTCATTTCCAATATAAGATTTGAACTCGTATCTGAAGAAGGGTCTCGGCCCTAAACGTCACCAGTCCTTTCCCTCCTTAGATGCTGCCTGGCCCGTTGAGTTCCTCCAGCACTTTCTACCTTGCTCCAGATTTCAGCATCTGCAGATCCTTGTGTCTCCCCTTTAATATGATTCCTGTCCCAACATTACACATTCGATGGTACTGCCCACGACATATTATTGTAATATCTCAAGCATTTAGTTGCCACGGGTTAGGACTGTATGATATCGCTGTCCTTTACATTCTTATTGAAATAATATTTGGTACTCTGGTAAAAACTCTGATTGCACCTTGATTTTCAAATCATACAGAACTGATTAGTCGAGGCTTTGCTATTAGACTTTGGAAATCCAGCGTGGAAACAGGCCCTTTGGCCCATTAAGACCACCATCACGCGAACCAGGGGTCACGGTTTAAGAATAAGGGGCAGTCCTTTTAGGACTGAGACGAGTAAACACTTTTTCACGCAGAATGTTGTGAATTTGTGGAATTCTCTGCCACAGAAGGCAGTGGAGGCCGATTCACTGGATGTATTCAAGAGAGAGTTAGATTTAGCTCTCGGGGCTAAAGGAATCAAGGGATATGGGGAAAAAGCAGGAACGGGGTACTGATTGTGGATGATCAGCCATGATCATATCGAATGGCAGTGCTGGCTCGAAGGGCCGAGTGGCCTACTCCTGCACTTTTTTCCTACTCCGCACACTAACACTATCCTAGACACTAGGGACAATTTACAATTTTACAGAAGCCAATTAACCTACAAACATGCATGTCTTTGGAGTGTGGGAGGAAACTGGAGCACCTAGAGGAAACCCACGCAGGTCACGGGGAGAACGGACAAACTCCGTACAGACAGCACCTACAGTCAGCATTGAAGCCGGGTCTCTGGCGCTGTGAGGCAGCAACTCTGCCGCTGCTCCACTGTGCCCTCTGTATTAAGACCTGCGTATTTGACTGGGTTGAAGCAAAAGCAAAGGCTCAGTTCAGTTTAATTTAGTAATTTGTAACCGAGGTACAGTGAAAAGCTTTTAGACAATAGGTGCAGGAGTAGGCCATTCAGCCCTTTGTGCCAGCACCGCCATTCAATGTGATCATGGCTGATCATCCCCAATCAGTACCCCGTTCCTGGCTTCTCCCCATATCCCCTGACTCCGCTATCTTTAAGAGCCCTATCTATCTCTCTCTTGAAAGCATCCAGTGAACCGGCCTCCACCGCCCTCTGAGGCAGAGAATTCCACTGACTCACAACTCTCTGTGAGAAAAAGTGTTTCCTCATCTCTGTTCTAAATGGCTTACCCCATATTCTTAGACTGTGGCCCCTGGTTCTGGACTCCCCCAACATCGGGAACATGTTTCCTGCCTCTAGCGTGTCCAAACCCTTAAAAATCTTATATGTTTCAATAAGATCCCCTCTCATCCGTCTAAACTCCAGTGTGTACAAGCCCAGCCGCTCCATTCTCTCAGCATATGACAGTCCCGCCATCCCTGGAATTAACCTGGTGAACCTACGCTGCACTCCCTCAATAGCAAGAATGTCCTTCCTCAAATTAGGAGATCAAAACTGCACACAATACTCCTGGTGTGGTCTCACTAGGGCCCTGTACAACTGCAGAAGGACCTCTTCGCTCCTATACCCGACTCCTCTTGTTATAAAGGCCAACATGCCATTAGCTTTCTTCACTGCCTGCTGTACCTGCATGCTTACTTTCATTGACTGATGAACAAGGACCCCCAGATCCCGTTGTACTTCCCCTTTTCCCAACTTGACACCGTTTAGATAATAATTGGTAGACATAAAATGCTGGAGTAACTCAGCGGGTGAGGAAGCATCTCTGGAGAGAAGGAACGGGCTTGTCCAGTCAGTGGGAAGACGCGGGTTTGCAGGGCAAAGTGCTGGTGATGCGAGTGTATTGTCTGCAGTGGACTCTCTTTGGGCAAGTCGCATGGACATGAGCTGCAGTTAGAGATGTGGTGCCAGTCTAATTGTGCTTCTGTTTCCAGATTTGTGCAGGATCGATGAAGCCTCGTGCCACATTGAGGATGAGGTTCTCCGCTTCGAGGCCATCATGAGCATTCACAAGCAGATGGACGATGACGCCAATGGCAACGTGGATGTGGAGGAGAGCGACGAGGTCAGTAACGCAATGTCCCAACACTAACTTCCCGGGATGGCGGGACTGTCGTATGTTAAGAGAATGGAGCAGCTGGGCGTGTACACTCTGGAGTTTAGAAGGATGAGAGGGGATCTCATTGAAACATATAAGATTCTTAAGGGCTTGGACATGGACTTGGACAAGGAAACATGTTCCCGATGTTGGGGGAGTCCAGAACCAGGGGCCACAGTTTAAGAATAAGGAGTAAGCCATTTAGAACGGAGACGAGGAAACACTTTTTCTCACAGAGAGTGGCGAGTCTGTGGAATTCTCTGCCTCAGAGGGCGGTGGAGGCCGGTTCTCCGGATGCTTTCAAGGGATAGCTAGATAGGACTCTTAAAGATAGCGGAGTCAGGGGATATGGGGAGAAGGCAGGAACGGGGTACTGATTGGGAATGATCAGCCATGATCACATTGAATGGCAGTGCAGGCTCGAAGGGCCGAATGGCCTACTCCTGCACCTATTGCCTATTGTCTATAACTCCTCACCCACTCCCTGTCCCAGACGGGAGAAGAAGGAATGACCAGGGTGTGAGTGCTCCTTGATGATGTCGGCTGCTTTCCCGAGGCAGCGTGAAGTGTAGATGGAGTCGTTGGCGGGGAGTGTGGTCTGTGTGGCGGACTGAGCTGCAGAGTTAAAGGTTCAGGTTGAGACCTGTACCCGCACTAATCAACAATCTATCTATCGCTACCTTAAAAATATCCACTGACTTGGCCTCTACAGCCTTCTGTGGCAAAGAATTCCACAGATTCACCACCCTCTAACTAAAGAAATTCCTCCTCATCTCCTTCCTATAAGAACGTCCCCTCCAGCACACGTGTGTGTGTGTGTGACACTCTATCCTCTAACACGTGTGTGTGTGATACATGCTACACTCCAGCACACATGTGTGTGTGTGTGTGAGACACGCTACCCTCTAGTACGCGTGTACATGCTACCCTCCAGCACACGTATGTGTGTGTGACACACTACCCTCCAGCACATGTATGTGTGTGTGACACACTACCCTCCAGCACACGTGTGCGTGAGACATGCTACCCTCTAACATGTGTGTGTGTGTGAGACACGCTACCTTCCAGCACACACGTGTGTGTGTGTTTGACACGCTACCCTCCAGCACACGTGTGTGTGTGATATATGCTACCCTCCAGCACGTGTGTGAGTGTAAGACACGCTACCCTCTAGCACGCATGTGTGTGATACATGCTACCCTCCAGCACACGTGTGTGTGTGTGCACCACGCTACCCTCGGCACCTCCCTTGCCGTGTGGCTCGGACACGGGGCACAGCAGCCACTGTTAGGGCTCAGTCTCGATCTGATTGTGGCCCTCCAGTCACTGACAGGCCCACAATGGCAGCAGTTCCTCCATTGTCCCATCACAAGGACAGGTGGCTTTTGATGCCAATCTCAGGCATCAGTGTCATAAATGTAACAGCAGTTGATGACTAGACTGGGAAAGTGAACAAAGAGCAGCCATTCCCCTTCGCTTAGCAACGGCATGTACATCTTATGCCTTGGCGTGCTTTGTCCTTGAAAGAAAGTCTGATGTTGGAGTCAACACGGTGACGCGATTGGGAGCCCCGCCTGAGTGAGAAAGACTGGGAGAAAATGGGTTTGAGAATGTTCAGATAAAGACAGTCTTTGTAACATTCATTCTACCCCATAAAGTATTTCACAAGTGGTGCTTTAAAGTGTGCGGGCACCGCTGGCGGTGAGTGGACACTTACACATTGCTGACCACCGCAATGTCCAGTCTGCACCTTGGCTGAGAGACCATGCCTTTGACCAGGAGTCGGCAACCTTGTTCTGCATAGGAGCCAGGCAGGACCCATGTGTGTGAGCGGATGGCGGGCCACAGCTATCGCCATAGTGGGACACTTGGTGTTGTTTTTCCCATTAGTTTTCACGTTTTTCAGTTTGTTTTCTGCAGTTCCCAGGTCGGCCCGCCTGCCCCGGGACTGGCTGTCGCGCCCAGGTTGCCTGCCTGCCCCGGGACTGGCTGCAGTTCCCAGATCCGCTCGTGTCCCCGTGTCTGGCTGCAGTTCCCATGTCGCGAAAACTAATTGAAAAAGAATACGCCTGCGGGCCGGATGATTTTGGGTTACGGGCCGGATCCTGTCCGTGGGCCGCAGGTTACCGACCCCTGCCTTTAATGGATCCATCACCTCCCCACCATCGAAGGGATTTACCGGAGTCGCTGCCTCAAAAAGGCAGCCAGCATCATCAGAGACCCACACCACCCTGGCCACACACTCATCTCACCCCTGCCATCGATCGGGATGGAGGTCCAGGAGCCTGAAAACTGTAACGTCCAGGTCCTTCCCTACAACCGTCAGGCTGTTAAACACTACAACCTCAAATAAGCTCTGAACTTTTTCTCCCAGAAGTTGTGAATTTGTGGAATTCTCTGCCACAAAAGACAGTGGAGGCCAATTCACTGGATGAATTTAAAAGAGAGTTAGATGGAGCTCTAGGGGCTAGCGGAGTCAAGGGGTATGGGGAGAAGGCAGGAACGGGGTACTGATTGTGAATGATCAGCCATGATCACATTGAATGGCGGAGCTGGCTCGAAGGGCCGAATGGCCTACTCCTGCAACTATTGTCTATGTTTCTATGTTTAACTACATGGACTAATATTGTTATTATTGTACTATTATTGGGGGGTTTTGTGTGGATGTACAGTATGTGTGAGAGTGTGTATAGACAGTGTGTATGTACAGTATGTGAGAGTGTTTATACACACACACTGAACTTCTTCTGTCACGATTATTATATTGTTTATAGTGCGCTATGTTTACATATTGTGTTGTGCTGCTGCAAGTGAGAATGTCATTGTTCTATCTAGGACACATGACCCTTGACCTTGGGCAGCAGCCCAGTGTACTACAGGAAGGGAGGGAGATTCCCTTATCATGTATCTGTCCACTGTAAATGGGTCGATTATATTCATGTATTTCCTTTACACTGACTGGTTAGCATGCAACAAAAGTTTTCCACTGTACCTCAGGACACATGACAATAAACTGAACTGATGTGTTGGAAGGAACTGCAGGTGCTGGTTTAAACTGCAAGATAGACACAAACTGCTGGAGTAACTCTGCGGGACGGGCAGCATCTCTGGAGAGAAGGAATGGGTGAGGGTTCGGGTCGACACCCTTCTTCAGACAGTGTGCCCAACGGCACCGATTCCTTCTCTCCAGATGCTGCCTGACCCGCTCAGTTACTCCAGCTTTGTGTGTCTATAAACTGAACTGATTTCCCCACGGATGTGCCTTTTGTTTTAAGCAGTTTGCAGTTTGCAGAGCTGCCAAGTAGTACGGATTTTCCGTATTTTGTACGGAAATGCGATAAGAATACGGATGTATGGTTTTGCGTTGTTAAATATGGAGTTTTTAAAAGTCCGTATTTAACAACGCAAAATCAACCATAGATAATCGTAACAACGAGATGCAGCGGGCAGGTGGGAGTGGCCGGGATCGGCCCGACTTCCTGTATCCTTGCCATGCTACTCGCCAATGCAGGGGTGGTGGCCTGGTGGGGTTGACTTGGGATCTTGCTGCTTGGAAAATGCAGGGATGTGGGGGGTCATGCTGTAGCTCTGGGGATTGTAACAAATTAAATCTATTGTAGGCAAAAATGCTGGAGAAACTCAGCGGGTGAGGCAGCATCTATGGAGCGAAGGAAATAGGCAACGTTTCGGGCCGAAACCCTCAGGTGTTTTGGGGTTTCAACATCTGGATGATTGTTTTTGCGGGCGTTGGTCTGCCGCGGTGCTTGGGTTGGGGTATCTCTGTCTCTCGCTCTTTCTCGTTTCCCTTCCTGAAGCAGACGATGGCTGCAGCCAACACACAGAGAGAGAGAGAGAGATGCAATAAAGCAGCTATGACATATAATACACAATAAATTGTATTACAAATACACAATAAACAAGTTATGCATTCTTGTACTCTTATATGGGTATGACCGCACATAAAAAATTTCAGCAAAAATACTGATTTCCTCAGCAAAATACTGATTTTACTTCGGAGTCACGTGAGTGACTACGTGAAGAACCCGCTCAGTGCGAAGGCGCGGCATTACGCCAGCAGTGCAACAGCGGCGGCAGCTGGAGTTAGGCTCTCCGGCTGCAGTTTAAAAAACGGACCGTTAGGTAAGTATCCAGAGGAGCGTTCAATCTCAGGGGGGCAGCAACAGGCGGCAGGACCGCTCATAGAGCGCTCCGCTATCCCCGAGACCGAGCCAAGCCCAGTCCCGCTAATGCCTGAACAGCGGACAGGGAGAAAATCCACGAGGAAAACTAACCGGCCGGTAATTTCCGATTCGTCGGATGGGGACATGTCTCCACCTAAACGGAGGAGAGACAGCCGCCTGAGCTTACAACAGCTCTTGGAGCAGATGCTCCAGCGGGATACGCAGAAAGAGCGTTCTCGCGGAGGAAGGTCAGGCACCTCCTCCACAGTGTCTTGTGCAGTGCCCTCTGCTCCCTCATTACTGGAGGCTAGCATTGGTGACCAGGGTTGGGCTGGTCTGGAACAGGGGCTGGCGGACGAGCTCGGGAGTATGCAAGGGGTGCAGGAGCAGGAAGAGCTGCTGGGTGTGGTGGACTGCTATGTAGCAACCCCACGTGCTGGAAGACCGCTGGAACCGAAAATGGCGGCCAGCATCAATCATCTTTCAAATAAGCCCTTGCAGGAGAAGGTGCTTATTGAGGCGCTAGAACTCTACACAGCACCAGAGAACTGTGAGGCCCTCAGAGTCAAGAGTGTGAACAGCCAGATCTGGGGGCACGTGGGGTCACACATTCGTCAATTTGAGATCAATAATCTCCAGCAGGAAAACATAAGACCTGCCCTCAATCCCAAATTTGCTGGGTTGTGCAGAGCCCCAG
Organism: Malacoraja senta; assembly: GCA_038087875.1. NCBI lineage: Eukaryota > Metazoa > Chordata > Chondrichthyes > Rajiformes > Rajidae > Malacoraja > Malacoraja senta. The sequence continues at coordinate 187,240 of JAXLNO010005406.1, forward strand.
CTGCAGAAACGGATGCTCTATTATTTGGGAAAGACCTCAACAAGAAACTGAGGGACATGGAGGAAGCAGCGAAAACTTTCGGCCTGCATGAGGGCAGGCCCCGGGACGAGCAAACCAAGACCTACAATACCCATGCGGCAGCACCCCACGGCATCCACCAGTCGACGTCCTCAATATGGGACTGGTGAAAGCTCGGGGACCGCATTTTATCCCCAAAGATCTTTTTTAGATCAGGGCCCAGAGCGGACCCCATGGAAAATGCGCCACCCCCCAACATCGCCAGCAGGGCCGACAAGCAAAGCCTACAAGAACATGAGGAAACAAAAGAAACACCAATAACCATGGAGGTAGGTGGGTCTGGTTCCTGCCAGCATATAGAGAATAAGGGTGCTTTACTAACAGGGGGGAGATTACACTTGTTTAAAGAAGCATGGGGTACTGTCACGAGTGACAAGTATATACTCAACAGCATTAGTGGATATAAAATTCAGTTCATGTCAGAAAAATCGCCGCCAGTTCAACATTGGCCCCAAAAGGTATTTTCTCCCTCCGTCAAAGAGAAACGTGAGGGACAAGCTGAACTGGTGAGACTTATCACAAAGGGGGTCATCCAAAAGACCAAACATGAACCTTTGGAATTTGTATCAAATATATTCACTAAAACCAAAAAAGATGGTGGATGTCGCATCATCATTGACTTAACATCACTAAATAAGTTTGTTAAGTATATACATTTCAAAATGGAGACATTTGTTACTGCCAAACAACTGATTCCCAAAGGATACTTCATGGCAAGCATTGATCTTAAAGATGCTTACTATCGAATACCCATACACAAGGATCATTGCAGATACCTAAAATTTATCTGGTTGGGGCAGCTGTGGCAGTACAAAGCATTGCCCAATGGGCTAACTTCAGCCCCAAGATTATTCACCAAAATATTGAAAATAGCCATGGCAATCCTAAGAAAACAAAAACATATTGTCATGGCATAACTGGATGATATTCTGATAGTATGGAAAACGATGGAATTGGCTGTGGCAGCAGTATCAGCTACAAAACAGCTCCTCGAAACTCTGGGGTTCGTCCTACATCCAGATAAATCTAAGTTGAAGCCATCCACTATCATGGACTACCTGGGCTTCACAATTAACTCAGTCCATATGACTGTTACCTTGCCAAAGGAAAAAATGGTTGCATTAGCACAATCATGCAACAATTTAATGGTCAACAAACGACCAACTATTCGACAAGTAGCCAGAGTGATTGGTAAAATGGTAGCAACATTTCCGGCTACACAATTCGGACCTTTGCACTATCAAAATTTACAAAGAGCAAAGGTACAGGCACTAAAACGACATACAGGTCACTATGATCGTGTCATGAAATTACCCACTGAAGCAATATCAGAGCTACAGTGGTGGGCAGAAAATGTTTGGCATAGTTTCAGCTCTATCATCATCACTAACCCTACTTTAGTTCTTCAAACAGATGCTAGTGCTCAAGGCTGGGGAGCAACTAACTCCATATCCAGCACAGGTGGTAGATGGACTAACCTAGAGTCATCATTACTACTGACACTGGGCATTAACTATCTGGAGATGTTGGGCGCCTTTTATGGTTTAAAAGCATATGTATCTAATATGCAGCACTTGCATGTTCGGTTACAGATTGATAATACTACGGTGGTGGCTTATATTAACCATATGGGCGGCATAAAATCATTATCATGCGACAAATTGGTCAACGTGATTTGGCAATGGTGTGTCGAAAGACATATTTGGCTATCAGCTACTTATCTACCAGGTAAGCTAAACACAGTGGCAGACACCAGGTCACGCAAATTCAATGATAACATCGAATGGATGTTAAACCCTAAAGTATTTGCTAAAGTTATTAAGCAGTATGGAACGCCAGATATCGATTTATTTGCATCACGACTAAATCACCAGTTACCTATGTATGTCGCTTGGGAACCAGACCCAGAGGCAGCAGCGCTAGATGCCTTCACGCTGGATTGGGGAAATTTCTTCTTCTATGCTTTCCCTCCCTTCTGCCTCGTCAATCGGGTACTTCGCAAAATACAGATGGACTCTGCTTCTGGAATTTTGATGGTGCCCGACTGGCCTACACAGCCATGGTTCCCGGTTCTACATGACATGGTGGTTGAGTCACCAATGGTCTTTCCCAGTGATCCAGGATTATTAACTCACCCAGTATCAGGCATAAGCCACCTATGCCATGAGAAAATTAAACTCCTGGGTTGCAGGTTTTGAATAGACCTTACCTGGAACTGGGATTGTCCGAACGTACCATCACCACCATGTCGGCATCCCTTCGAACATCCACCAAGAGGCAGTACTTAATCAGCATAAGAAAATGGGAGAAGTACTGCCAGGAAACAGGGACAACGTATGCAACAGCCACAGCCACCAACGTACTGGAATTCCTGGCCCATCTACACCATGATGAAGGGATTAGTTACAGTGCCATCAACACAGCACGGAGTGCTCTTTCTGCTTATCTCAAACCAGCAGGACAACAGGCAATGGGATCCCATCCACTGGTGGTAAAACTGATGAAGGGCATTTATAATATCAAGCCCCCTAAACCCAGGTATACCCATATTTGGGATATCAGTGTGGTCCTGACATACCTCAGGGAATGGCCACCAGCCAGATCCCTCAGCCTCGAGCAATCTACACTAAAGACGCTCATGTTGATGGCACTCGTATCCGCTCAGAGGGTCCAGTCACTACACAAGTTAAGGCTGGACAACATGGTGACCACCCCAGATCAGATCACATTCATCATACAGGGTCTGGTGAAGCACAGCAGGCCAGGAACAGCTAATCCACTGGTGGTATTCCGGGCCTACCCACAAGAGCCACGGTTGTGTGTCGTGACCCATCTACAACATTACATAGACACAACCCACAATATCAGAGGGAGTGAAAAAGCCTTATGGGTCAGCCACAAGAAACCTCATGGCTGGGTAACGAGCCAAACCATTTCAAGATGGCTCAAACAGGTACTGAAGGCTGCCGGAATAGATACTAATACATTTAAATCTCATTCCACTAGGGCAGCATCTACATCAACGGCCGAGAGAATGGACGTACCGGTTGACCATATTCTGAATACAGCAGGATGGTCGAGGGAAACGACATTCAGAACTTTTTATAATAAGCCGTTGATGAAACCTGATTTATTTGCAGAGAAAATATTACAAGCTGCAAATATTTAATTTAAGCCCGGGGGAGCACTTTAATTTTGTTATTGTTAATAAATACCGTTGTTGTTTCTTGAAAAACAGATTCATTGGTTGATTACGATAACACTTCCTCCCTCAAGAACTTCGGCAATGAGTGAAAAAAAATCACAGAGCTTTGAAGTCTTCACGTAGTCACTCACGTGACTCCGAAGTAAAATAGTAAGATTAAACGAGAACTTACCAGTTTGAAGTTTGATCTGTATTTTATGAGGAGTTACGATGAGGGATTACGTGCCCTCCGCTCCCACCCTCATTATATGGATCAAACTAATAAATTGATGTCTCCTTTTCTTTACTATGTTTACTTCAAATACTTGTGTCTATCTGTGATTCCACACCACTGCTTGGAAGTATGCCGCGCCTGCGCACTGAGCGGGTTCTTTGTGTCTAAAATGACGCTTGGACACAAATATTATTGTGTCTAAGCGTCACGACCCACGTGTGCTATTTAAAATCATTGACTCTGTTCTAAATGCCCCGCAGCCTGTCTGTCTGGAAGCATCGTCTGAAATGTGCAATGACTTCCTGCACTTTTTTATTAATAAGGTTGTTTCCATAAGGGCTCTCATTTCAGCTCCTGCCTCTGACCCCTCTGTTTCGGTCCCATGCCTGGTGGTATTGGATAAGTTTGTGCCTGTGACATTGTCGTGTTTAGAGGATGTGGTTAGCCATATTAAGCCATCGGGTTCCCCTTGTGATGCTGTCCCTCCTCATCTTTTTAAAGAGGTTTTCCCCAGTATAGGGCAGTTGGTTCTTGCCATTATAAACAGCAGCTTGTGTTCTGGGGTTGTCCCCGTAAGTTTTAAACATGCAGTAGTGCAACCACTACTTAAGAAACCTGGCCTGGATCAAACTGTTCTGCCCAATTTTAGACCGATCTCCTAGTTGCCTTTTATCTCTAAAGTCCTGGAGAAAGTTGTTTATGCTCAGCTAAAACTCTTCTTGGACGAGCATAATATTCGGGAGGTTTTCCAGTCTGGGTTTAAAACTATGCATAGCACAGAGTCAGCATTGCTAAGGGTTTTTAATGACATCCTCCTAGCAAATGATTCTGGTAATTATGTGGTTCTTGTCCTGCTGGACCTATCTGCCGCCTTTGATACAGTGGACCATGGTATCTTAATATCTCGGTTACAGCACCTAGTGGGCATCTGTGGCAGTGCCCTGGGATGGTTCAGGTCCTATCTGGCAAACAGAACCATGTGTGTAAGCCTTGCTGGCTTTGAATCCTCCGCCGCTCCTCTGTCATATGGGGTTCCACAGGGCTCAATTTTAGGGCCCCTGCTTTTCTCACTATACTTACTTCCTCTGGGTTCCATTCTTAGAAAGCATGGCATCTCTTTTCATTGTTATGCTGATGATAGCCAACTATATATACCGCTGAGGAAGGAAGACGCCTTTTCTGTCAAATCACTTCTGTCATGTCTTGAGGACATTAAGTCCTGGATAGCCCTAAACTTTCTAGGATTTAATGAAAAGAAGACAGAGGTGATATTGTTTGGCTCCAATGGCTGCCGTGAACCTCCCCTTGTTGACTTGGGTCCACTGGCACGGTACGTGAAGCCAACAGTTTTGAACCTAGGTTTTAGGATGGACAGTGATTTTAAATTAGATCATCAAATAGGCGCGGTGGTTAAGTCCAGCTTCTTTCACCTAAGGAAGCTGGCAAAGGTGAAGCCCATTCTCGAGCGGCAGCATTTTGAAACAGTAATCCATGCCTTTATTACATCTAGGCTGGATTACTGTAACGCACTCTATTTTGGAGTTGCACGATCTTCACTGGCTCATCTCCAGTTGGTTCAAAATGCTGCTGCTCGCCTTTTAACTGGAACTCGATAGAGGGAGCACGTAACGCCAATTCTGGCCTCCCTCCACTGGCTCCCGGTGCACTTTCGAGTTCATTTTAAAATTCAATTATTTGCTTTTAAATCTCTAAATGGGCTCGCCCCGCCTTACCTCTCTGAACTGCTCCACCCATACGCTCCTGCCCGGTGCCTCAGGTCAGCTGATCAGCTGCTCCTGGAGGTACCGAGGTCTAAGCGGAAGCTCAGAGGGGATAGAGCCTTCTCTGTTGCTGCTCCGGCACTCTGGAACACCCTGCCGTTGCACATCAGACAGGCCCCCTCACTGTCCATCTTCAAAACCAGTATTAAAACACATTTATATTCCTTGGCTTTTGACACTGCTTGAGACTTTGCTCCTGTTTTTAGTGCTATTAATGTTTTTAATTTTATTGTTTTTACTCTTTCGTTTAATGTTTTTATTGTTATGTAATAATTTCTTGTCCATGATTAATCATGTACAGCACTTTGTTGCAACTGTGGTTGTTTTTAAAGTGCTCTATAAATAGTTATTATTATTATTATTATAAAATAAAGATCAAACTTCAAACTGGTAAGTTCCAGTTTAATCTTACTATTTTCAGATACTAGAATACTGAAATGTTCTGACAACATTTGGCAGCTGTGTTTGAGGTTACTGATTTGCTTCCTGAATGAGTCACTGTGGTTCAGTGTGTAGCAGCGAGTTTTCTTTCTTTGGTTTAGTTTAGAGCTACAGAGCAGGCCCTTCGGCCCACCGAGTCCACGCCGCCCAGCGATCCCCGCACACTTGCATCATCCTACACACTAGGGACAATTTAACAATTTTACCAAAACCAATTAACCTGAGTGTGGGAGGAAACCGGAGCATCCGGAGAAAACCCACGCAAGTCACAGGGAGAACGTAAAACTCTGTACAGACAGCACCCGCAGCCAGGATCTGGTGCTGTGAGGCAGCAACTCTACCGCTGCTCCACCGTGTCACCCAGCGAAGACACAAATGCATCGGATAAAACCATAAATAGGCACAAAATGCTGGAGTAACTCAGCGTAACTCCAGACTGAAGAAGGGCCTCAACCCAAAACGTCATCCATTCCTTCTCTCCAGAGATGCTGCCTGTCCCACTGAGTGACTCCAGCATTGTGTGTCTATCTTCGGTTTAAACCAGCATCTGCAGTTCCTTCCGTCACGGATAAAACCATAGGATCCCTTCATCCATCTGAGAGCTTTAGAGCTATACAACATGGACACAGGCCCTTCTGCACAACTCGGCCTGGCCAAACCATCTATGCTAATCCCACCTGCCTGTGTTTGGCCCATTTAGCTCTTGGGGCTAAGGGAATCAAGGGATATGGGGAAAAAGCAGGAACGGGGTACTGATTTTAGATGATCACCCATTTTTAATTTTTGTCTTGTTAAATGTAGTTGTTTGTGGGTTTTTCATACTGTTTTTAACTGTGTATATGTGGGGGGCGGGGGGGGGGGACTTTAAAAAATCTCTTCCCTGTACGGGAGACCCGACTTTTTCCCTGTCGGGTCTCCGTTGTCGTTGGGGCCTAGCTCCGTGGAGCGGCCTCCGACCGGGACGACCTGGGGCTCCAGTCGCGGAGCCTGCGGAGCTGCGGACTTACCATCGTGGGGCTGGCCGTCCTCGGAGCGTGAGGAGCGGTGGTGGCTCGCTGCTGCAGCCCGACTCCGGAGCTCCAGCTGCAGACCGGTGGACAGTGATATCGGGAGCTCGCGGGTCCGGGTGAGAGACCGCTTTCCGGAGCTCCCACATCGCAACTTCTCCCGCCCGTGACGCGGGGTTGGAACGACCCGGAGCGGGGCCGTAAATCGCCCGGCGCGGCTTTAATGGCCGCAGGACATTCCAGCGCCCGCCAGGAGCTCCAACTTTGTGACTTTTGGGCCCGGAGCAAGGCCGTACACCGCCCGGCGCGGCCTCAACGGCCGTGGGACTTAACGTTGCCCACCTGGGGCTTCAACATCGGGAGAAAAATGGTGCAGGGGAGAGAAAAGACTTTGCCTTCCATCACAGTGAGGAGGAGATTCACTGTGATGGATGTTTTTCTGTAAATTGAATTGTTTGTGTGTCGTGTAGGAATTGTTTTGTTTGTATGGCTGTGGAAACGGAGTTTCGTTTGAGCCTCTTTGAGGTTCAAATGACAAGAATAAAATCTAATCTAATCTAATCTAATGATCATATTGAATGGCAGTGCTGGCTCGAAGGGCTGAATGGCCTACTCCCGCACCATCATAAGGAATAGGAGTAGAATTAGACCATTCGGCCCATCAAGTCTACTCCGCCATTCAATCATTGCTGATCTATCTCCCTTCTAACCCCATTCTCCAGCCTTCTCCCCATAACCTCTGACACCCGTACTAATCAAGAATCTGTCTATCTCTGCCTTAAAAATATCCACTGACTTGGCCTCCACAGCCTTCCATGGCAAAGAATTCCACAGATTCACCACCCTCTGACTAAAGAAATTCCTCCTCATCTTCCTAAAAGAGCGTCCTTTAATTCTGAGGCTATGACCTCTAGTTCTAGGCTCTCCCACCAATGGAAATATCCCTCCAAACTTTTGCTATCCAAGTACTGGACGTGAATTCATGTTACACCTTTTTAAAATATTTCAAAATAGACTTTATTCCGGTAATAAATATAGACAATACATGAACCGTGCAAAAAATTCATCCGACATTTTTCGGAAGCTATACAATACTGTTTACATACATAGCTCAAATTTCACAAATCTATCTCCCACCCTTGCCATCATGTGATCAGGACTTTCATATGAAGAAAGACTGGATAGACTCGGCTTGTACTCGCTAGAATTTAGAAGATTGAGGGGGGATCTTATAGAAACTTACAACATTCTTAAGGGGTTGGACAGGCTAGATGCAGGAAGATTGTTCCCGATGTTGGGGAAGTCCAGGACAAGGGGTCACAGTTTAAGGATAAAGGGAAAATCTTTTAGGACCGAGATGAAAAAAAAAAAATTCACACAGAGAGTGGTGAATCTGTGGAATTCTCAGAAGGTAGTTGAGGCCAGTTCATTGGCTATATTTAAGAGGGAGTTAGATGTGGCCTTTGTGGCTAAAGGGATCAGAGGGTATGGAGAGAAGGCAGATACAGGATACTGAGTTGGATGATCAGCCATGATCATATTGAATGGCGGTGCAGGCTCGAAGGGCCGAATGGCCTACTCCTGCACCTATTTTCTATGTTTCTATGTGGCCCACTGGCGTGGAATCCCTTCCCTTATTTTGAGGGGCGTCTCCACCACACCATGTCCAGCAGGGGAAGGACGGACCCTCGACTATGGTCCTGTGGGAGCTGCATGCTCACAGCCTGATCGTGCCTCCCACAGCTGCTTGGCCTCCTCAACCTCCTCCCCCATCACTCCTCTGCCAGGGACGGGAACAGTTCCTGCTTCACCTGAAGGGCAAGGTGACCGGAGAGATGTCTGTAGCCAGGCTTGTTTGGAGGTGTTCATATGGTAACTGTTACTGTATGTCATGTTGTTACTTGTGGGCGGAGCAGCAAGGCAAATTCCTTGTATGTGAATACTTGGCCAATAAACTTACTTACAGCAGCAAGCACAGTACCTCAGTGTAGCGAATACACCTGAGGAGTGAGTAGTGAGTATTTGTACCGATGAACAGAATTAGTTTTGGATTGCTCATTTATTTAGTTTACCTGTTTAAGAAGGAACTGCAGATGCTGGAAAATCGAAGGTAGACAAAAGTGCTGGAGAAACTCAGCGGGTGTGGCAGCATCTATGGAGCGAAGGAAATAGGCAACGTTTCGGGCCGAAGCCCTGAAGGAAATAGGCAACGTTTCAGGCCGAAGCCCTGAAGGAAATAGGCAAAGTTTTGGGCCGAAGCCCTGAAGGAAATAGGCAACGTTTCGGGCCGAAGCCCTGAAGGAAATAGGCAACGTTTCGGGCCGAAACCCTTCCGGGTTTCGGCCCGAAACGTTGCCTATTTCCTTCGCTCCATAGATGCTGCTGCACCTGCTGAGTTTCTCCAGCACTTTTGTCTATCCAGTTTAGTTCATTGTCACGTGTCCCGAGGTACAGTGAAAAGCTTGTTGTTGCGTGCCATACTACACACGATTACATTGAAGCCGTCCACAGTGTACAGACACATGATAAAGGGAATACAGTTTAGTGCAAGTTAAAGCCAGTGAAGTCTGATTAATGATAGTCCGAGGGTCACCAATGAGGTAGATAGTAGCACAGGACCGCTGTCTAGTTGCTGAGAGGACGGCGCAGTGCTTCTCACTGTATCTTTAGTTTAGACTTACAGCGTGGAAACAAGCCCTTCGGCCCATCGACTCCGCGCTGACCAGCGATCCCCACACATTAACAATATAATTATACACTCAAGGGGCAGTTTTTAACGTTTACACCAAGCCAATTTACTTACAAACCTGTATGTCTTTGGAGTGCGGGAGAAAATGGAAGATCTCGGAGAAAACCCACGCAGGTCACGGGGAGAACGTACAAACTCCGTACAGGCGGCACCCGTAGTCGGGATGGAATCCGGGTCTCTGGAGCTGTGAGGCAGCAACTCTACCGCTGCGCCACCTTGACGCACATATGACAATAAACTAAACTGATGCTGATTAAGGCGTGCAGTAACCAACTGGGTGGCACCAGTAATGGCTGCCTCGCCAACAGCCTGTCCCGTCCCATCTCTGTTTTTGTTATTTTGAGTGTGTCTTAAGGGTATGTTTTAGTGTTTCTTGGTATATTTTATGTGGGGGGTGGGGGGGAAGGATCGGGGGAAACTATTTTCAGCCACCTACATCGACGGAGAGGTGATTTTTTTTCTCCGTGTCGCATCTCTGTCCCCCCCCCCGCGGCCTAACAACGTGGAGCGGTGCGGCCTTTCCTGGGGACTGGCCCGGAGCTTCAAGCCTCGGGTGCGGCGTGGACTTACCATCGCGGAGGGACGATCCTTTGCTGAGGATCGCCAGCTAAAGCGCTCTGACCGCGGGGCCTGTGGACTTTAACACCGTGAAGCCGCGGTCTCCGGAAAGAAGAGGCCGACTCGGGAGCTCCATGCTGCGGAGTGTTCCAATCCGTCCCGACGCCGGAGTTTTCATCATCCTGACGCAAGGGCGTGAACATCAGATCGTCGGCAGCGGCGACTGCTGAGGATCAAAGGCCCCAACCACCACGGGTGGACAAAGGAGGAAGATGACTGAACTCTATTGCCTTCCATCACAGTGAGGAATGTGGATTCCACTGTGGTGGATGTTTATGTTAAATTGTGTTAACTGATATCGTTGCTTTTGTGTGGCTGTATGATAACTCAAATTTCACTGTACTTTAGTTGGTTAAGTGACAGTAAACTTGAACTTACAGGTGGGTGTGCAGTGACTGAGGGAAGAGACACTTTAGATCCAAGTTTGTCTGTGCCCTTGCCGCGACAGCCTTATAGAGGGTGATATTGGGCCATGTGTTCATCAGCTGGGAGGAGGGAGATCGGGTATCCGGGCTCTTCAACTCCAGGCTGGCCCTGGAGGTGAGGTGGCATGTGCATGCTTCATCAAGGTGTTAAACCAAACCACCATCCTCTACACCTGACCTACCCCTCTCCTCCCCTCTCCCATCAGGCAAGAGGTACAGAAGTGTAAAAACGCACACCTCCAGATTCAGGGACAGATTCTTCCCGGCTGTTATCAGGCAACTGAACCATCCTACCACAACCAGAGAGCTGAACTACTTTCTACCTCATTGGTGACCCTCGGACTATCCATGACCGGACTTTGCTGGCTTTACGTTGCACTAAACATTATTCCCTTTACATACACTGTAAATGGCTCGATTATAATCATCTATTGTCTTTCCGCTGACTGGTTGGCACGCAAGCATGTTATAGGAAAGATATTGTCAAGCTTGAAAGGTTTTCAGAAAAGATTTTGTTTAAACCTAGTTGTTTGAATGACAATAAAAGGCATTCCATTCCATTTACGAGGATGTTGCCAGGACTAGAGGGTGTGAGCTATAGGGAGAGGTTGAGTAGGCTGGGTCTCTATTCCTTGGAGCGCAGGAGGATGAGGGGTGATCTTATAGAGGTGTATAAAATCATGAGAGGAATAGACGCACAGAGTCTCTTGGCCAGAGTAGGGGAATCGAGGACCAGAGGACATGGGTTTAAGGTGAAGGGGGAAAGATTGAATAGGAATCTGAGGGGTATCTTTTTCACACAGAGGGTGGTGGGTGTATGGAACAAGCTGCCAGAGGAGGTAGTTGAGGCTGGGACTATCCCATCATTTAAGAAACAGTTAGACAGGTACATGGATAGGACAGGTTTGGAGGGATATGGACCAAGCGCAGGCAAGTGGGACTAGTGCAGCTGGGACATTGTTGGCCGGTGTGGGCAAGTTGGGCTGAAGGGCCTGTTTCCACACTATCACTCTATAACTCTATGACTCTAACAAAAGCTTTTCACTGTACCTCGGTACACGTGACAATAAAGTGAAGTGAAGCTTTGTCTCCACAGTTTTTGCGTGAAGACCTAAACTACCAAGATGCGGCAGCCAAACACAGCACCTTCCATGGGGGCGACAAGCTGATCAGTGTGGAGGACCTGTGGAAATCATGGAAGAGTTCCGAAGGTAAATGTGGGCACTCTCCTGTACTACCCTGGGACATTTAAGTCCTGTACTGACTCGTAGAGTCACACAGTACGGGAACAGGCCCTTCAGCCCATCTCGTCCATGCCAAGCAAGTTGCCCAATCTAAGCTCGTTCCATTTGCCCACATTTGATGCGTATCCCTCTAAGACTTTCCTATCCACCAACTTGTCCAAATGTCTTTTACACATTGTTACTGTCCCTGCCTCAACCACCTCCTCTGGCAACTCGTTTCATATCCCAACACCCTCCGTGAATTCTCCAATTTTAGCTAATAGGAAGATAGGTGGAGGGGCAGGCAGTGTAGAGAAAGCAGGGACTCTGCAGAAGGACTTGGACAGGTTGGGAGAGTGGGCAGAGAAGTGGCAGATGGAATACAGCGTAGCAAAATGTGGTCATGCATTTTGGTAGTAGGAATAAAGGCTGCATTTCAGGTCAGGCCGCATTTAGAATATTGGGAGCAATTTTGGGCCCCGTATCTGAGGAAGGATGTGCTGGCTCTGGAGAGGGTCCAGAGGCGGTTTACCAGAATGATCCCAGGAATCAGTGGGTTAACCTATGATGAGCGTTTGTCGGCACTGGGCCTGTACTCGCTGGAGTTTAGAAGGGTGAGGGGGGACCTCATTGAATCGTACAGAATAGTGAAAGGCCTGGTTAGAGTGGATGTGGAGAGGATGTTTCCACTAGTGGGAGAGTCTAGGAGCCTCAGAATTAAAGGACATACTTTTAGGAAGGAGATGAGGAGGAATTTCTTTAGCCAGAGGGTGGTGAATCTGTGGAATTCTTTGCCACAGAGGGCTGTGGAGGCCATCAGTGCATATTTTAAAGACAGAGATAGACAGATTCTTGATTAGTACGGGTGTCAGGGGTTATGGGGAGAAGGCAGGAGAATGGGGTTAGGAGGGAGAGATAGATCAGCCATGATTGGATGGCAGAGTAGACTTGATGGGCGGAATAGACTCATTCTGCTCCTATCACTTATGACCTTATGAACTATACAAACAAACAACCCCCCCTCGCCCCCCCCCCCCCCCCCCCCCAGTAATCCTGACACGGGGAAAGCAACTCCATCCTGGACTTGCTGACTTACAGCCACAGAGATGCTGCTCACTTGCCCTGACTACGTCCCCTATCACTACCACCTTCCCTCATCACGGCCCTACAGCACGTACACAGGCCCTTCGGCCCAACTTGCCCATGCCACATAAGATGCCCCATTTATGCCAACCCCACCTGCCCGCGTTTGGTCCATATCCTGCTAAACCTCTCCTATCCATTTGCTGTCCACGTATCTTTTAAGTGTTATGGTACCTGCCTGAACTACCTCCTCTGACAGCTCGTTCCATTCACCCACCACCCTCTGTGTGAAAACCTTGTCCCTTAGGATACTATTAAATCTTTCCCCTCTCACCTTAAACCTATGTCCTCTGGTTTTTGATTCCCCTACTTTGGGTAAAAGGCTCTGTGCTGCCTTCCACTGACAAAGACCTGGTTTGATCCTGACCTCGGTCGGCTGCTGTCTCTTTTCCCTGTGACCACGTGGGTTTTCACTGGGTGCTCTGGTTTCCTCCCACACTCTAAAGACATGCAGGTTTATAGGACAGTGAAATTGTCCTTGGTGAATGTAGGATAGCGCTGGTGTAAGTGGTAATGGCTGGTTGGTGCAACCTCGGTGGGCAAGTTTCTGCGCTGTATCTCCAAACTGTAAAGTACAGTTTAAGAATAAGGAGTAAGCCATTTAGAACGGAGACAAGGAAACACTTTTTCTCACAGAGAGTTGTGAGTCTGTGGAATTCTCTGCCTCAGAGGGCGGTGGAGGCAGGTTCTCTGGATGCTTTCAAGAGAGAGCTAGATAGGGCTTAAAAATAGCGGAGTCAGGGGATATGGGGAGAAGGCAGGAACGGGGTACTGATTGGGGATGATCAGCCATGATCACATTGAATGGCGGTGCTGGCTCGAAGGGCTGAATGGCCTACTCCTGCACCTATTGTCTATTGTCTATTGTCTAAAGGCAGTAATGGTGTTTTCCTGTTCCCTCAGTGTTCAACTGGACGGGAGAGGAGGTGATTGAGTGGCTCATCAACTACGTGGAGTTGCCGCAGTACGAGGAACACTTCAGAAAACTCAACATCAATGGACACGACATGCCACGGTGTGTACCTGTCCACCCTGCCACACTGTTACTGGTCCATCCTGCCACAGTGTACTGGTCCACCCTGCCACAGTGTACTGGTCCATCCTGCCACAGTGTACTGGTCTATCCTGCCACAGTGTACCTGTCCACCCTGCCACAGTGTACTGGTCCACCCTGCCACTGTGTACTGGTCCACCCTGCCACAGTGTACTGGTCCACACTGCCACTGTGTACTGGTCCACCCTGCCACAGTGTACTGGTCCACCCTGCCACAGTGTACTGGTCCACCCTGCCACAGTGTACTGGTCCACCCAGCCACAGTGTACCTGTCCACCCAGCCACAGTGTACCTGTCCACCCTGCCACAGTGTACTGGTCCACCCTGCCACAGTGTACTGGTCCACCCTGCCACAGTGTACTGGTCCACCCTGCCACACTGTACTGGTCCACCCTGCCACACTGTACTGGTCCACCCTGCCACTGTGTACCTGTCCACCCTGCCACAGTGTACTGGTCCACCCTGCCACAGTGTACTGGTCCACCCTGCCACACTGTACTGGTCCACCCTGCCACAGTGTACTGGTCCACCCTGCCACACTACACTGTCCACCCTGCCACAGTGTACTGGTCCACCCTGCCACAGTGTACTGGTCCACCCTGCCACAGTGTACTGGTCCACCCTGCCACACTGTACTGGTCCACCCTGCACAGTGTACTGGTCCACCCTGCCACAGTGTACTGGTCCACCCTGCACAGTGTACTGGTCCACCCTGCCACACTACACTGTCCACCCTGCCACAGTGTACTGGTCCACCCTGCCACAGTGTACTGGTCCACCCTGCCACAGTGTACTGGTCCACCCTGCCACAGTGTACTGGTCCACCCTGCCACAGTGTACTGGTCCACCCTGCCACAGTGTACTGGTCCACCCTGCCACAGTGTACTGGTCCACCCTGCCACAGTGTACTGGTCCACCCTGCCACACTGTACTGGTCCACCCTGCCACAGTGTACTGGTCCACCCAGCCACAGTGTACTGGTCCACCCTGCCACACTGTACTGGTCCACCCTGCCACAGTGTACTGGTCCACCCAGCCACAGTGTACCTGTCCACCCTGCCACAGTGTACTGGTCCACCCTGCCACAGTGTACCTGTCCACCCTGCCACAGTGTACTGGTCCACCCTGCCACAGTGTACTGGTCCACCCTGCCACAGTGTACTGGTCCACCCTGCCACAGTGTACTGGTCCACCCTGCCACAGTGTACTGGTCCACCCTGCCACAGTGTACTGGTCCACCCTGCCACAGTGTACCTGTCCACCCTGCCACAGTGTACTGGTCCACCCTGCCACAGTGTACTGGTCCACCCTGCCACAGTGTACTGGTCCACCCTGCCACAGTGTACCTGTCCACCCTGCCACAGTGTACTGGTCCACCCTGCCACAGTGTACTGGTCCACCCTGCCACAGTGTACCGGTCCACCCTGCCACAGTGTACCTGTCCACCCTGCCACAGTGTACACTGTCCACCCTGCCACCCTGACATCAGCCTCCAGCCACAAACGTGGATGAATTAGAAACCATTGAAAGCTTGATCCCACCTTGAACAATGGCTGTGAAATGATCTTCAATGAAGCAGTCTCTTGCACGATAGCAAGACTTGGTGCTGTGAGCCTGTGTCTGTTTTTATACTTGTCCAAAGATAGACACAAAGTGCTGGAGGGCCTCAGTGGGTCAGGCAGCATCTGTGGAGGGAATGGACAGGCATTGTTTTTGGGCAGGTCCTGTCATCCCACTCAAGCCCAAACATCGCCTGTCCATTCCCTCCACAGATGCTGCCTGACCCTCTGAGCCTCCAGCACTTTGTGTTTGCTGAAGAGAAAAATACCCCTTTTTCTTCCACCTTGTCCCGGTTTCTACTCTGTCTTCACTGGCCTGTTGGATCAGCGGCACAGTGGCACAGTGCTGGAGTTGCTGTTTTACAGCGCCAGGGACCCGGGTACGATCCTGACTACGGGTGCTGTCTGTGCAGAGTTTGTACGTTCTCCCCGTGACCTGTGTGGGCTTTCTCCGAGATCTTCGGTTTCCTCCCACACTCCAAAGACGTACAGGTCTGTAGGTTAATTGGCTTGGTAAATGTAAAAATTGTTCCTTGTGTGTGTGTGTGTGTGTGTGTGTGTAGGATGGTGGTAATGTGTGGTCGGCGTGGACTCGGTGGGCCGAAGGGCCTGTTTCCACGTATCTCCAAACCAAACTAAACTAACCAACCTGATCCCCCGGTGGCTCAGCACTTCAACTCCCCCTCCCATTCCGAATCCGACCTTTCTGTCCTGGGCCTCCTCCATGGCCAGAGTGAGCACCACCGTAAATTGGAGGAGCAGCACCTCATATTTCGCTTGGGTAGTTTACACCCCAGCGGTATGAACATTGACTTCTCCTTGCTTTCTCCATCTTTCCCCTTCCCCTTCCCAGCTCTCCCACAGCCCAATGTCTCTACGTCTTCCTTTCTTCTTCCCGGCCCCACCCCCAAATCAGTCTGAAGAAGGGTCTCATAGAAACATAGAAACATAGAAAATAGGTGCAGGAGGAGGCCATTTGGCCCTGCGAGCCAGCACCGCCATTCATTGTGATCATGGTTGATCGTCCCCTATCAATAACCCGTGCCTGCCTTCTCCCCATATCCCGACTCCACTAGCCCCTAGAGCTCTATCTAACTCTCTCTTAAATCCATCCAGTGACTTGGCCTCCACTGCCCTCTGTGGCAGGGAATTCCATAAATTCACAACTCTCTGGGTGAAAAAGTTTTTTCTCACCTCAGTCTTAAATGACCCCTTTATTCTAAGACTGTGGCCACTGGTTCTGGACTCTCCCAACATTGGGAACATTTTTCCTACATCTAGCTTGTCCAGTCCTTTTATAATTTTATATGTTTCTATAAGATTCCCCCTCATCCTTCTAAACTCCAGCGAATACAAGCCTAGTCTTTTCAATCTTTCCTCATATGACAGTCCCGCCATCCCAGGGATCAATCTCGTAACTTACACTGTGCGGTCTCGACCCGAAACGTCACCTATTCCTTCGTTCCATAGATGCTGCCTGTCCCGCTGAGTTTCTCCAGCATTTTTGTCTACCGAAAACACATCTGAGTGGGCTTGACCCACGTGTAAAGGTTGGCTCTGGTTGTGGACTGATTGAGGCATTAATCACCGACAATGCAGGAAAAGGAATGAGCAAACTGCTGCCGTTGTTTACACTACCCAACACTTCAAAGCAGGCTGGTGGATCTGAGACCAAATATGATTCTTTCTAAGTGAAAATCTGTCATGGAATGAAAGGAAGGACGACCTATTTATTTACACAGTGCGGTTCTTGATCGCAGGACGGCTGGTTAATGCGTTTGCCATGTCGTCACCGATGTAGCAAATCCAGCAGCCATTATAGAGGCTGCAAGCTCTCCTTGAGCTTATTTAGGATTGACCAGATGTCCTCGCTAGATGAAACGCTTCCTGTGCCTGGCCACAGTACTCCCACCTAACTTAATCTTCCCCTCCCTCTGAACAGGGAGATAGCACCCAATCACCCCCTCACCCTGAAGCAGATAGCAGCAGGCTGACTCCTGTAGTATAGAATGTGTAGGCAGATGCTGGTTTAAATCAAAGGTAGACACAAAATGCTGAGTAACTCAGCGGGACAGGCAGCATCTCTGGAGAGAAGGAATGGGTGACGTTTCGGGTCGAGACCCTTCTTCAGAGTCTCAACATTTCACCTAATCCCCTAAATGCTCTGCATACCGCTGCACCACTGTTTAATGTCACCTGTACTGAGACGGAGCAGTGGAACTCCTCCTTGCAGCAGCATGACAGGTGTGGACATAACGTAAAACAGCAACTCCAGCACTGTGCCACTGTCCCTCAAAAACAAACTAACCTGCAGGCAACTTCCTGCTAGACCCCTGGTGCAGAGAGTTCCAGGGATTCACCACCCTCTAGCAGGCTCATTATTATGCCCCTCAAGATCCTGCATTTTACAACCGTAGCATACTTCCATTTGTTTTTTTTTGCTGAGTGTTTCACAACAGTCTTATAGTCACCTTTTTCTTTGTTTAAAATACATAGTGTCGCACAACACGGAAACATGGGCCCAACTTGCCCACGCCGAACAACATGTCCCATCTACACTAGTCCCATTGCCCCCGTTTGTCCCATATCCCTCCAAACCTGCCCTATCGACGTATCTGTTTAAATGTTGCTTAAACGTTGCGATGGTACCTCCTTCCTCCTTCCATCCGTCTTTGAGTAAAAAAAAATTACCCCTCAGATTCCTATTAAATCTTTCCACTCTCACCTTAAACTTATGTCCTCAATTCCTCTACTCTGGGCAAAAGACTCTTTGTGCATTTACCTGATCTATTCCTCTCGTGATTTTGTACACCTCTATACGATAACCCCCTCATCCTCGTTCGGTCCAAGGAATCGAGTCCCAGCCTACTCAACCTCTCCCTGTAGCTCAGGCCCTCGAGTCCTGGCAACATCCTCGCAAATCCTTCCCACACTCTTTCCAGCTTGATAACATCTTTCTTATAACAAGGTGACCAGAACTGAACACAATACTCTAAATGCGGCCTCATCAATGTCTTAGCTGTCTAGAAAGTTCTGCATGGGCATTGGAATGTTGTTATTAAATGAATGAACTTCAGTGTTTGCTTGGCTGTGATGTGGCAGCATCTGGTTGAAAGTCTCATTTAATAAGTCAAGTCAACTTTATTTGTCACATACACATACAAGATGTGCAGTGAAATGAAAGTGGCAATGCCTGCGGATAGTGCAAAACAACAGAACAGAACCAGTATTTACATTTTAAAATAAGACCACAACAGTAAATGAGTCCCTGGTGAGATCAGAGTTTACATCCTGACGGCCTGTGGGAAGAAACTCCATCTCATCCTCTCTGTTTTCACAGCGTGACAGCGGAGGCGTTTGCCTGACCGTAGCAGCTGGAACAGTCCGTTGCTGGGGTGGTAGGGGTCCCCCATAATGTTGCTGGCTCTGGATCTGCCCCTCCTGGTGTATAGGTCCTGCAGGGGGGGCGAGTGTAGTTCCCATGGTGCGTTCGGCCGAACGCACAACTCTCTGCAGAGCCTTCCTGTTCTGGGCAGAGCTGTTCCCAAACCAGATTGTGATGTTTCCGGACAAGATGCTTTCTACAGCCCCAGAGTAGAAGGACTGAAGGATCCTCAGAGAGACTCTGAATTTCCTCAGCTGCCTGAGGTGGTAAAGGCGCTGCCTTGCCTTACTCACCAGTGCGGCAGTGAGTGTTGTCCATGTCAGATCCTCTGTGATGTGGACTCCCAGGTATTTAAAGCAGCTCACCCTGTCCACAGTAGCCCCATTTATCTCCAGTGGCGTGTACGTCCTTGGATGTTGTGCCCTCCTAAAGTCCACGATCAGCTCCTTAGTTTTAGTAGTTTTAAGAACAGTTCCACCTGCTCCAGATCACGGACATTTCATGGAGGCATTCCTCTCAGAGTTTGAAATAATACCATTCATTGTGAACATAAGTTTCTCAGTGTTAGAAATTGTGAGCAGAACAGGTTTGGCAGGATGCTGTCCTGGTTACAGCTACAGGGAGAGGTTGAGGGGAGTTTATTAAATGACCAGAGGCGTAGATAGGGTAGACAGTCAGAATCTTTTATTCCAGGGTGGAGATATCCAACACTGGAGGGCACAGCTTTCATGTGAGAGGGGCAAAGTTTAAAGGAGATGTGCGGGGCAGAGGGTGGTGGGTGCCTGGAACGCGCTGCCAGGGGTGGTGGTGGAGGCAGATACGACAGTGGTGTTTAAGAGGCTTTTAGACAGACACGTGGATATGCTGGGAATGGAGGGATACGGATCACGTGCAGGCAGAGGGGATTAGTATAATTTAACATGTTCGGCACATACATTGTGGGCCGAAGGGCCTATTCGTGTGCTGTACTGTTCTGTGTTCTAACAAGAGAATATGCACTGACCTAAACCCCCTGATTAACGGCATACCGCTTCACAAAGCCAATAAGAATGAGATTTTCTCAACAATAACAGGTATTTGCATTGGCCCTCATTAAATCCTTAGGTGACACCACCATAGAAAATAGGTGCAGGAGTAGGCCATTCGGCTCGAAGGGCTGAATGGCCTACTCCTGCACCTATTTTCTATGTATCTATGTATTCCTTCTTCCCAATCTAATCCCTCAAATACCAGTCTGAAGAAGGGTTTCGGCCCGAAACGTTGCCTATTTCCTTCGCTCCATAGATGCTGCTGCACCCGCTGAGTTTCTCCAGCATTTTTGTCTACCTTCGATTTTCCAGCATCTGCAGTTCCTTCTTAAACCCTCAAATACCTCTTCCCACATTCCCTCCACCTTCCTGGTCCAACTTTCCTGCGTCTCTGCTCCCTCCACCCCCGATCCCCTTCCATTTCCTTTACCCCGTTCTCTATCAGTCTTCTTCTTTCGTGTCCACCTTCCTTGTTTCAAACGTTGACCTTTCTGTCATCGTCCGTCCTGAAAAGGACGCAAGCTTCCGGCGACAATCAGTGGGAGCCATCACTTGCTGCAATAGATGATGGTGGTAGCAGAATTAGCTCAGGATACGTCCAGTTTCCAGCCCCCCCGCGACATGGATGCTTCTGCTATGGGGCCTCTCTATCAGTTACAGCCCTGTGACTGGCCTTCAGAGAGATGATTCAGGAGGTGGGTATATGGGGCGAGCTGCCAGAGGCAGGTAATTTAGTTTCGAGATACAGGGCGGAAACAGACCCTTCAGCCCACCGAGTCCGCGCCAACCAGCGATCCCCGCATATTAACACTATCCTACACACACTAAGGACAATTTACATTGATACCAAGCCAATTAACCTACAAACCTGCACGTCTGTGGAGTGCGGGCAGAAACCGAAGATCTCGGAGAAAACCCACACAGGTCAGGGGGAGAAGATACAAACATCAGGCGTGGCCAGGATCGGACCCAGGTCTCTGGTGCTGTAAGCACTGTAAGGCAGCAACTCAACACTGTAAATATAACTATTTAAAATACATTTGGATAGGTAGGTGGATAGGATATGGGCCAAACACAGGCAGGTGGGGCTAGTGTAGATGGGACATGTTGGTCAGCATGGACGAGTTGGGCCGAAGGGCCTGTTTCCGTGCTCTGTGACTCTATCTGATTGATTTTATCACTTCCTATTTCTCCCATGAGATATTCCTCCCCCTTGCATCCTCTCCCCATCGCATTGTCAGTTCCCCCACAAGGCACGGTGGCGCAGCGGTAGAGTTGCTGCCTCACAGCGCCAGAGACCCGGGTTCCATCCTGACTACGGGTGCTGTCTGTACAGAGTTTGTACGTCCTCCCCGTGACCTGCGTGGGTTTTCTCCGGGTGCTCCGGTTTCCTCCCACACTCCAAGGACGTGCGGGTTTGTAGGTTAATTAGCTTGCTATAATTGTATATCGTCCCTCTTGTGTGTAGGATACATTAGTGTGCGGGGATCGCTGGTCGGCGCGGACACGGTGGGCCGAAGGGCCTGCTTCCGCGCTGTATCTGTAAAACTAAAATAACTGGCTTACGGACACACTAGAGGCAGGAAACATATTCCCGATGTTGGGGGAGCCCAGAACCAGGGGCCACAGTTTAAGAATAAGGGGTAAGCCATTTAGAACAGAGACGAGGAAACACTTTACCTCACAGAGAGTTGTGAGTCTGTGGAATTCTCTGCCTCAGAGGGCGGTGGAGGCCGGTTCACTGGATACTTTCAGGAGAGAGCTAGATAGGGCTCTTAAAAACAGTGGAGTCGGGATATGGGGAGAAGGCAGGAATGGGGTACTGATTGGGGATGATCAGCCATGATCACATTGAATGACGGTGCTGGCTCGAAGGGCCGAATGGCCTACTCCTGCACCTATTGTCTAACTTTAAAAAACAGGAGAAGGAGCAGGGAAAATTAAATCGCAGCTGTCACAGGCTCACCCTCAACATAATTCTCCGGCTGTCTCATTCCCCTTTGTGCTCTAGTCACTCAAAGACCTGTCAGTTCTGCTTTGATTCAGTCTTCATTGCCATCTAGGGTGGGAGGAAAATTCCAAAGATTCACAAACATGCAAGCAGAAACTGCCTCATTTGTGAATTAAGTGGGTGGTCACTTACTCTGAAACCATGCCCCTTTGTTCTGGATACCTCCAGTATAGTTTAGAGATACAGCGCGGAAACAGGCCCTTCGGTCCACATCGACCAGCGATCCCCGCACACTAACACAATCCTACACACACTAGGGACAATTGACATTTACACCAAGACAATTCACCTACAAACCTGCACGTCTTTGGAGTGTGGAAGGAAACTGCTGATCTCGGAGAAAACCCATGCAGGTCACGGGGAGAATGTACAAACTCCGTACAGACAGCACCCGTAGTCGGGATCGAACCCAGGTCTCTGGCGTTGCGAGGCAGCAACTCTACCGCTGCGCCACTATGTCGGCCACTGTACCTTAGGGTGGCACAGTTGCGGAGTGGGTAGAGTCACTGCCTCACTGCGCCAGACACCACGGTTTGATCATGACCTCGGCTGCTGTCTGTGTGGAGTTTGGCACGGTCTCCCTGTGACCATCTAATCTAACTATCACTCTGAAATGGGAATATCTCATGAGCTCTGATAGAACGTTCCTCAGGCTGAAACTGCTTGTTCAGTTTAGTTTATTGTCACGTGTGCTGAGGTACAGTGGAAAACCTTTGTTGTGTGCTATCCACCAGCAGAAAGATTATAGATTGACACACAAAGCTGGGGTAACTCAGCATCTCTGGAGAGAAGGAATGGGTGACGTTTCGGGTCGAGACCTTTCTTCAGTCCTTCGTGACAAAGCGGAAAGACTACTGGATATGATTACAATCGAGCCATTCGCAGTGTACAGATACGTGATAAAGGGAATAACGTTTAGTGCAAGGTAAAGCCAATAAAGTCCACTCAAAGATAGTCCCAGGGTCTCCGATGAGGTGGCAAGTAGTTCTGGACCGCTCTCTGGTTGTGGTAGGATGGTTCATTTGCCTGATAACTGGACCATCTCTCCAGCGCAGTGCCAGACCTGCTGAATATTTCTCATATCTCGTGTTTTTAGTCCCAGGAATGCTGTTCAATTCTTCTTTTCTCCACAGGTCTCACTTTGCTCAGGGCAGAGCCACAGTTGGCTTTTACGTGTGGTGAATGAGCCAGTAATCATTGCATGTGGTGACACACTGTGATATATTGGATGCTGTGTAGTTGTCATGCCTTCTGCACAACATGATATAGTGTGTTTCCCAACATGCTGGAGAACGCAGCCGGGCTTGTACCAGTGCTCACTCCTGCTGTGCACCAGGCTTGCACCACTGCTCACTACTACCATGTGCTGGGCTTGTACCAGTGCTCACTACTGCTGTGCACCAGGCTTGCACCACTGCTCACTACTACCATGTACCAGGCTTGCACCAATGCTCACTACTGCTGTGTGCCGGGCTTGAACCACTGCTCACTACTGCTGTGTGCCGGGCTTGCACCAATGCTCACTACTGCCCGATGCTGGGTTTGCACCAGTGCTCACTACTGCCCGGTGCAGGGCCAGCACCAGTGCTCACTACTGCCGTGTACCAGGCTTGCACCAGTGCTCACTACTGCCGTGTGCCGGGCTTACACCACTGCTCACTACTGCCGTGTACCAGGCTTGCACCAGTGCTCACTACTGGCGTATGCCAGGCTTACACCACTGCTCACTACTGCTGTGTACCAGGCTTGCACCAGTGCTCACTACTGCCATGTGCAGGGCTTGCACCAGTGCTACTGTAACTGGGATATGTTAATCATTGTAGGCAAGTTGGGCCGAAGGACCGGTTTCGACACTGTATCACTCTGTCTCTGACAGAGGTGTAGAATCAGGCCATTCGGCCCATCTCGTCTACTCCGTCATTCAATCGTCTGATCTATCTCACCCTCCTAACCCCATTCTCCTGCCTTCTCCCCATAACCTTTGACACCCATACTAATCAAGAACCTATCAATCTCCGTTATAAAAATTCCCATTGACTTGGCCTCCACCGCCGTCCGTGGCAATAAATTCCTTTGATTCACACCCTCTGGTTAAGGAAATTCCTCCTCATCACCTTTTTGAAGGAACGTCCATATATTCAGAGACTGTGCCCTCTGGTCCGAGACTCTCCCACTAGGCTGGGAAGTAAACAGCGCCTGATCAAGGCACCAGTATATTTTGTGAGTAGACTAAACATGCTGGAGAAACTCAGCGGGTGCAGAAATGGAGTAGATGACGTTTCGTGTCGAGACCCTCTTCAAACTGATGTGATGTACTTCAAAACCTAACGTGCTTTTCAAGTAATCCTGCCACAACTAGAGAGCAGTGCTGTCTACCTCATTGGTGACTGAGCTGCATTGGGATGTGAGGTTGTTGGTGTAAAGTGAGAAGAGCTGAGGTGACAGAACGCACCCTTGAGGGGCTCCTGTGTTGAGAGTCAGAGGGCTGGAGAGTTTTTCATCCACCTTGACTCTATGCTGTCTGTTTGTCAGAAAGTGCA
>JAXLNO010005406.1:214400-245709 GCA_038087875.1 Malacoraja senta
GAATCATACCCCACTGGCGCTGCGTTGGCTGTCATGTGGTTTTTGCTTTTGCTACATTTCAGCTTTTGCAATTCATTGACATTATTAGTGCCTTTTTCCCCTCTCCTCTGCTTCCATCTCACTTCTCTCCGAGTCGTTCCTCTGCATGTCCTCAGCTGTGGTCAAACAGAGGTGCCACTGCCCCCACTAGAGTGAGCAGAGCCCACTCTCCACCCCCCCCCCCCCCCCCAGGGCACTGCTACCCAGCTGCCCACCAGTGCTCCGGCCTCTTCAGCCCTCTGCCCACCGCATCTGCAGCAAATACTCTTGTCTATCGGTGATTATTGACTGACAATCAGAAATCAATCACTCCTGACGTGTTTAAGAAGGAACTGCAGATGCTGGAAAATCGAAGGTGGACAAAAATGCTGGAGAAACTCAGCGGGTGAAGCAGCATCTATGGAGCGAAGGAAATAGGCAACATTCCGGGCTGAAACCCTGAAGGAAATAGGCAACGTTTCGGGCCGATACCCTGAAGGAAATAGGCAACGTTTCGGGCCGAATCCCTGAAGGAAATAGGCAACGTTTCGGGCCGAAACCCTGAAAGAAATAGGCAACGTTTCGGGCTGAAATCCTTCCGTGTTTCGGGCCGAAACATTGCCTATTTCCTTCGCTCCATAGATGCTGCTGCACCCGCTGAGTTTCTCCAGCAATCACTGCTGACCAATGGAGCAAGGCAGGATGTAATGCCAATAGGTCTGATTCGCAGCAAGGAGGTGAGGAGGAATTTCTTTAGTCAGAGGGTGGTGAATCTGTGGAACTCATTGCCACAGAGGGCTGTGGAGGCCAAGTCAGTGGATATTTTTAAGGCAGAGATAGACAAATTCTTGATTAGAACGGGTGTCAAGAGTTCTGGGGAGAAGGCAGGAAAATGGGATTAGGAGGCAGAGATCAGCCATGATTGAATGGCGGAGTGGGCTCGATGGGGCCGAATGGCCCAATTCTACTCCTGTAACTTGTGAGCTTCAGTCGTCTGAAGATAGACCGGAGTAACTCAGCGGGTCGGGCAGCATCCTGGAGAGAAGGAATGGGTGTTGATTTGTGTCGAGACCCTTCTTCACACTGGACAGACCTCGGGCACCTCTGACTCCGAAACGTCACCTATCCATGTTCTCCACAGATGCTGCCTGACCCGCTGAGTTATTCCAGCACTCTGTGAATTAGGTCATAAGGAATAGGGGGTAGAATTAGGCCATTCGGCCCATCAAGTCTACTCTACTCCGCCATTCAATCATGGCTGATCGATCTCTCCCTCCTAACCCCATTCTCCTGCCCTTCTCCCCTATCTCTGCCTTAAAAATATCCATTGACTTGGCCTCCACAGATTGTGGCAAAGAATTCCACAGATTCATGAATGCAATCATGTCAAACTCAAGTACAATAGGTGGATCAAAGGGGAAGATACAGAGTGCTGAATATAGTTCTCAGCATTGTAGCGCATCAGTTCAACGGACAAAGTGGGAATGGCCAAGATTTGGGAGCCAGGAACATCTGAGCGACTTGTGGTGGGTGGTCCCGACAAAGCCACGTGATTGGGCAGAGGGGTTGTGCTGGTCTTAGCTCGGCCATTCATACCCCAGCCCCAGATGGCAGTCTGGCTGCTGTCTGGCCCGACACAGAGTCCCAGACGCACAGTCTGGCTGTTGCTTGGCCCGACGCAGGGTCCCAGACGGCGCAGTCTGGCTGCTGTCTGGCCCGACGCAGGGTCCTAGTCCCTGGGTTAGGGCTCCCACACCAACCCAGGGAGCTGCTGGCATCTGTGGCTGGACATTACAGGGGCTGCTGGCTGCTGCAGTGTGAGTGCCTCGTCCCGTCTGGTCTGGTGTGGCCACGCGGCCAGGATCGCTGACCGCCCGCTGACTTTAAATTATGCAGAACAGATAAGAATGTCTCTTAAATTGCGAATGGCTTCTGCATCTGCGGCAATGGCCAGCGGGGTCAACGGGCAGTGTGTCAGTGCTGGCACCCGGTCAGCACAGGGCAGTGTGGGGCAGCATGGCTCAGTGCCCAGCTACGGGGTCAGTGTCTTAACCATAGGTCAGTGTGGGCCAGCCCACGCTGACCGGTGCCAGTGCTGACTGGCCCCCACGGTTTGGTGTGGTGCTGGGGCTGACCGGTGCCCGCGGTGTGGTGCCGGGACTGACCGCTGCCTGTGGTGTGGGGCCGGGACTGACCGCTGCCTGTGGTGTGGGACCGGGACCGACCGCTGCCTGCGGTGTGGTGCCGGGACTGACCAGTGCCCGTGGTGTGGGGCCGGGACTGACCGCTGCCTGCGGTGTGGTGCCGGGGCTGACCAGTGCTGTTTCTCTCTCCGTAGGGAACTAAACCACTCGGGACCCGGAGTCGTGCCTGATCCCGGGCAGTGAGCCGCCGCGCCCGCCTTCCTCCTCCCCCCCACGCCCACGGCTCCAGCTCCCGCTCGCTGCCCTCCAGACCCTGTTCCCTGCTGAAACTGACCGAGGAGCTGACCCCCACCCACAGCACGGCCTCGGACTCTAACACGCCCACCCCCCAACGGCAGCAGCCAGGCGGGCGACTCTCTCGGCAGCATGTACTCGGAGAGCGTGGCCGACACCCCCCCCCGCCGCCAGGAAGCCCCCCGCTGCCCGCGGCCTGGAGAAGTCGGCCAGCCTGAGCGAGATCCACCGCGGCAACGAGGGATCGGCCATCAGCCCGTCCGAATCGTCCCGGTCCCCTCAGCCCCACCTCCACCGAGCCCGAAGCTGCTGCTTGCCGCCGCCGCCGGCACCGGCCCACCGCAGCCCCCGCGACGGCGGCTCCAAGATCACCAAGATCCCACAGCTGGCCACCAAAAAATCCCCCATGGAAGAGGACAGCACCTCGACCGGCGAGGATACAGAGCCCAACCCCAGCAAGAAAAAACCCGGCTTCAAACTCTTCAAGAAGAAGGTGAAGTAGTCGTCTAGACTCGAGTGGTGTAGAGACGCACCAGAACTGTCGCAGTGAGAGAGTGAGAGTGAGGGGGGGCAGACTCTCTCACCTCACACATCTTCACTCAAGTCACTTGTCCGCAGTCTTTGTCCCCAGGGAGTGGATTTTATTTAATCTTATTTATTTTACAGACTGGTGTTTCCTGTTTGGTGATGGAGCAGCTAGAGGCGGCCGTTCCCGCCTCTCCCCACCCCTCCCTCTCTCGCGCTGCATGCTCCCCCCCCCCACTGCTGGTGTCTGTCTGCCCGCCCACCCCGCCTTGTGTCAGGTCAGCATGCGCGCGCAACGCTTCCGCAAACAAAAACTAAAGCAAAAAAAGAATAATAATAGTGATAAATGATCAAAACTATCCCCTGAGGGAGGTTTGATTAGGGTTTGGTGATGTAGCGTTACACAGCGGACCTGTGCCAGAGGTTGTCCCCTTTGTCTCCACTTGCTGGGGGGGGGTATTAGTCCCCAGTTAGTCCCCAGGGTGGGGATCCTGTATTGTCCCCAGAGTGTGGGGGGCATTCTCCCCAGGGTGGGTGGTCCGTTTGCCCCCAGGGTGGGTGGTCCGTTTGTCCCCCTGGGTTGAAGGGGTCCTGTGGTGGAGGGTCAGGCCTATGCCCCGCTCCATCCACCCCCCCCCCCCCTCAAACTCTCATCACTGTGAAGCTTGCTCTCGGTTCCAAAGATGTAAAAATGTACAAAGTCCAGACTTGGGAAAGGGCTCGAGTGGCATCCTGCGCTGTGACCCTCGCCTACAGCTCCAGTGCCACAACCGCAACCCCCCCGCCAACAAGCCCCCTGCCCAACGCAAAATAAATCATCAGCCCATAAACATCCAGGCCACGTGTTCATCTCACTCCAGTACAACACGTCTCTCTGCCACAACCCTCTCATCCAACACCGTCAATCTTCATCACACTCCCTCTTTTACACACTTCATCCCTCTCTAACTCCCCCTCTAATCCTCCTCTGCTCTCCACCTCCCCAGATGCTGCCTGACCCACCCACCGATTTACTCCAGCACTCTGTGAAACGTCACCTATCCATGTTCTCCACAGATGCTGCCTGACCCGCTGAGTTACTCCAGCACTCTGTGAAACGTCACCTATCCATGTTCTCCACAGATGCTGCCTGACCCGCTGAGTTACTCCAGCACTCTGTGAAACGTCACCTATCCATGTTCTCCACAGATGCTGCCTGACCCACCCGCTGAGTTACTCCAGCACTCTGTGAAACGTCACCTATCCATGTTCCGGCAGCATCTATGGAGCGAAGGAAATAGGCAACGTTTCGGGCCGAAACCCGGAAGGGTTTCGGGCTGAAACGTTGCCTATTTTCCTTCAGGGTTTCGGCCCGAAAGGTTGCCCATTTCCTTCGCTCCACAGATGCTGCCTGACCCGCTGAGTTACTCCAGCACTCTGTGAAACGTCACCTATCCGTGTTCTCCACAGATGCTGCCTGACCCACTGAGTGTTTCACCAGTTCTGTGTTCATTTCGGACACGCAGCATCTGCAGTTTCTGTCACCCTCTGTAACCCTCACCCTCCTCTACACTGACCCTCTCCACTACACTACTAACCCCTGTAATCCTCGCTGCCCTTCACTAACCCACTCCTCTACACGGCTAACCTCTGCAACCTTCACTGCCCACACTGCTACCACCCTCACTAACTCTGCTCCTCTCTCTATACCTAGACCAGTGCAGCACAGATACAGGCTGATTGCCCCATGTCGAGTGCCAATCATCCATGTCCCTGCATTCCCTACATAAGCATGTGCCTACCTAACAAAACCCACCACCACCCCCTGGCAGCCCGTTCCAGGCCCCCACCACCCTCTGTGTAAAACACTTGCCTCGCACATCTCCTTTAAACTTTGCCCCTCTCACCTTAAAGCTGTGCCCTGTGCTAATTATTATTTCCACACTGGGTAAAAGGCTGTGACTGTCTACCCTATCTACGTCCCACATCATTTATAAACTTCTATCAGGTCTCCCCTCAACCACCGACGTTCCAGAGACAACACTCCCAGCCAGTCCAACCTCTCCCTGTAGCTGAAACCCTCTAATCCCGGCATTGTTCTGGTAAACCTCCTCTGTACCGTCTCCAAAGCCCCCACATCCTCCCTGTAACGGGGGCGACCAGAACTGCACGCAATACTCCAGATGCAGCCCGACCCTCATTCTGGCCATATAGTGTGTACATGGTCCCTTCAGCCCAACTTGCCTGTGCCGGCCCTTGCACAATTTTGATCTGCACTTTCATAAATTCATACGTTATAGGAGCAGAATTGGGCCATTCGGCCCATCAAGTCGACTCCGCTATTCAATCATGGCTGATCAATCTTTCCCTCCGAACCCCATTCTCCTGCCTTCTTCCCATTAACCCCTGACACCCGCACTAATCAACAATCTGCCTTTAAAAGACCCTGCATCTTAAACATGTTCTCAGTCTCTGGAACCCTCTCTTCTGCCCCATTCTGTTGTACCTGTTGTCATGGATGGTTTGATGTACTTATTTATACATGGTATGATCTGCCAAGACAACGGGCCAAACAAAGTTATTCACTGTGTCTCAGTACACAAGCTGATACCAAGAGCCCACTGCTCTGGTGTTCAACTCTCAGCTGGTGTAAATCATTAACCCTCGCTCCCCCCCACTCACTCTCCCTCTCTCACTCCCCACACTGTTAAACATTGGCCACTACAGGCCAGGATGCCAGTGGCGACCATGGCCATTCCATGTGTCTATCTGAATTCCCTTCAAGCACCACGACCGTGCCTGCCTCCACCACCACCCCCGGCAGCAGGTTCCAGGCTCCCAGCTCTCCCTGTCAAAAATACTTGCCCCGCACCTGCTAAGATCATGTAATACTAGTAGAATTAGACCATTCGGCCCATCTACTCTACTCCGCCATTCAATCATGGCTGTTCTATCTCTCCCTCCTAACCCCATTCTCCTGCCTTCTCCCCATAACCTCTGACACCCATACTAATCAAGAATCTATCTATCTCCGCCTTAAAAATATCCACTGACTTGGCCTCCACAGCCGTCTGTGGCAAAGAATTCCACAGATTCACCACCCTCTGACTAAAGAAATTCCTCCTCATCTCCCTAAAAGAACAGCCTTTAATTCTGAGGCTGTGCCCTCTAGTCCTAGACTCTCCCACTAGTGGAAACATCCTCTCCACATCCACTCTATCCAGGCCTTTCACTATTCTGTACGTTTCAATGAGGTCCCCCCTCATTCTTCTAAACTCCAGCGAGTACAGGCCCAGTGCATTAAAAGTCGCCCCTCTCACCTTAAAACTATGCCCTTTATTGTTGGACAGTTCCATCCTGAGTAAAACCTTCTGACTGTCTACCCTATCTACATCTCTCATCATTTTATACACTTCTTTTAGGCCTCCCCTCTTCCGGCGTTCCAGAGAAAACAATCCCAGTCTGTCCATCCTCTCCCTGTAGCTGAAACCCTCTAATCCTGGCATCGTTCTGGTAAACCTCCTCTGCACCGTCTCCAAAGCCCCCACATCCTCCCTGTAATGGGGGCGAGCAGAACTGCACGCAATACTCCAGTGTGGTCTAACATTGTGACTCTCCCTCTTCACCATACACTCTCTAACCCTCCCTCCCACACCGCGAATCCCTCTCTAACCCTTCCTCCCCAAACTGTTAATCTCTCTCTACATAGAAACATAGGTGCAGGAGTAGGCCCTTCGAGCCAGCACCACCATTCAATGTGATCATGGCTGATCATCCCCAATCAGTACCCCGTTCCTGCCTTCTCCCCACATCCCTTGATTCCATTAGCCCTAAGAGCTCTAACCACACTCCTCTGTGAAGGTTCCAGCCCTCTTTAACCCACGCAGGCCTGTTCATCACTCTCTAATCCCCAAAGTCAGGTTCCATTGTAAAACCCTCAGCCCATGCTATCCCCCCTGGCCCTCTGTAGCACTCAGTAGCCTGTTACCCCTCTAGTGCCCCCACCTCCTTCCCAACTGTTCCCTGCCCCCCCCCCCTCTGCCTGAGATTTTATTTATTTTGCCTTTGCTGTTTAAAGATGTAATGTTCTGTATTTCTGACCTTTCTACCATAACCGGGCTGCTTCGATGTAAATGTCTTGTCCACTGCGGTCAGCACAGATTTAGTTTCAATCTGAAGCAGGGTCTCGAACCGAGACGTCTCCTATTCCTTTTCCCCACAGACGCTGAGTTACTCCAGCTTTTTGTCTACCTTTAGTTTAGTTTAAGTTAGACACAGAGTGCTGGAGTAACTCAGTGGGTCAGGCAGCATCTCTGGAGAGAAGGGATGGGCGATGTTTCAGGTCAAGACCCTTCTTCAGACTGGTTTAGTTTATTGTCACGTGTAACGAGGTACAGTGAAAAGCTTTGTTGCGTGCTAACCAGTCAGCGGAAAGACAATACATGATTACAATCGAGCCATCCACAGTGTACAGATACAGGATAAAGGCAATAATGTTTAGTGCAAGGTAAAGCCAGCAAAGTCATAGAAACATAGAAAATAGGTGCAGGAAGAGGCCATTCGGCCCTTTGAGCCAGCACCGCCATTCATTGTGATCATGGCTGATCGTCCCCTATCAATAACCTGTGCCTGCCTGCCTTCTCTCCATATCCAAGTCCGATCAAAGATGGTCCAAGAGTCACCAATAGGGTAGACAGTAGTTACAGACTGCTCTCTAGTTGGTGAGAGGATGAATCAGATTCAAGGCTTGAGCTGTCCACACTGACCTTGTCCACTGGGGGGGGCTCACGTCCAGGGTCACGGCCTGATCTCCAGACTGACCGCCACCTCCCGCACACGTGACGTGTTTGTCCCGACTTTGTCCCTGACCACTGGAGCAGAGGCCATTGGGTCAGTCAGCCTGCATGTCCCTGCCCACTCCCCTGCTGCATGCATGGTTTGGTCTAGCTGGGGCTGTTACTCTTGTTTGAGGGGGCGGGGGGGGGGTCCACTGTCTGCTCTGGGCCATAAGGTCATAAGGAATAGGAGTAGAATTAGGCCATTCGGCCCATCAAGTCTACACCATTCAAT
The DNA here is from genome assembly GCA_038087875.1 of Malacoraja senta. Taxonomy (NCBI): domain Eukaryota; kingdom Metazoa; phylum Chordata; class Chondrichthyes; order Rajiformes; family Rajidae; genus Malacoraja; species Malacoraja senta. The sequence continues at coordinate 222,431 of JAXLNO010005406.1, forward strand.
CATGGCTGATCTATCTCTCCCTCCTAACCCCATTCTCCCGCCTTCTCCCTGTAACCTCTGACACCGTACTAATCAAGAATCTATCTATCTCCGCCTTAAATATATCCACTGACTTGTGGCCTCCACAGCCGTCTGTGGCAAAGAATCCCACCGATTGACCACCCTGGAGAACCTCCACCGTGGGCTGATGTCACCGTGACTGGCCATTGTGAATGCTGCCTGGAGTTTGCTTCATGTGGGGGGGGGGGGGACAAGTGAGCAGCCTGAGAACTGACAAGGGCGGCTGGGAGGTAGTGGACAGCTCTGGGAGTGCGTGCATGTGTACGCATCTGTGTACGTGTGCGCATGTGGGTCCGCGTGTGTGTGCGTAGGTGTGTTTGTATGCGTGCGTGTCTGTTTAGTTAATTATTGTCACATGTACTGAGGTACAGTGAAAAGATTTTTTGATGCGAGCTAACCAGTCAGCGAAATAAGTGTAGATGATTACAATGGAGCCGTCCACAGTGTACAGATACAGGATAAAGGGAATAATGTTTAGTGCCAGGTAAAGTCCGAATGTGTGCGTGTCTGTGTGCGCGTGTGCTTGCATGCGTGTGCGTGCGTGCAGTGGGTTCACTGATGCTGCACTGGTCAGTGAGCACGGCTCCGTCCAACTGCCCAGTGGTCAGTGCCCCCCGCCACTCCCTGTCACCCACCAGCAGCCGTCCCCCCTCCATCCCATTCCCGACCGCCTCTCTCCAGACCCCCCTCACCTGACCCCTCTCACCCCACTCCCCTCACCTGGTCCCCATCACCTGGCCCCCATCACCTGGCCCCCATCACCTGGCCCCCATCACCTGGCCCCCATCACCTGGCCCCCCTCACCCGACCCCCCTCACCCGACCCCCCTCACCCGACCCCCCACACCTGACCCCCCTCACCCCGACCCCCTCACCCGTGAGCACAGGCCCCCATCACGTGCAACCCGGGCGGGTAGACTTGCCACAGACCCGGCTTCCATCCTGACTACGGGTGCTGTCTGTACGGAGTTTGTACCTTCTCCCCGTGACCTGCCTGGGTTTTCTCCGGGTGCTCCGGTTTCCTCCCACACTTCAAAGACGTGCAGGTTTGTGGGTTAATCGGCTTGGTGTCCATGTAAATTGTCCCTAGTGTGTGTAGGATAGTGTTAGTGCGCGGGGATCGCTGGTCGGTGCGGACATGGTGGGCCGAAGGGCCTGTTTCCGTGCTGTATCTCTAAACTAAACTAATTTAAACAGGCTTCCCCTGTCTGTTGGGGGGGGGGGGGGGGCAGCTTCACTCTGGGACAGACCGCGGGGGGGAGAGTGGATGGGACGGGTAGAGAGAGATACACTCTGTTTTGAGAGTGTGTGTGTGTGCGTGTCTGTGTGTGCGTGCGTGTGTGTGCGTGCGCGCGTGTGCGTGTCTGTATGCGTGTGTGCGTGCGCGCGTGTGCGTGTGCGTGTGTCTGCGCGTGCGTGTCTGTGTGCGTGCGTGTGTGTGCGTGCGTGTGTGTGCGTGTCTGTATGCGTGTGTGCGTGTGCGTGCGTGTCTGTGTGTGTGCGGCGTGTGTGTGTGCGCGTGCGTGTGTGTTTACCCGTGTCCTGCCACACCGTGGGATCACTGATGCCTTTGCCCTGTCCCGGCCAGTGCCCAGTGTCCAGTGCCCAGTGTCCAGTGAATCGGTGTCCAGTGAGGCAGTGTCCAGTTACCAGTGAGCAGCCCTAGAGCGCAGGCGTGTCGCGAGCTCCCGTGTTCCATGTGTGTTCACCCAAAGACACGTGTAATGCATGTCAGGGAAGCATGGTGTCCCTGTAGATCGAGAGGCACCCCCCCCCATCCCCCATCCCCCATCCCCCATCCCCTGCAGCTTGTCTTCCCCCCCCCCCCCTTATCCCCCTATCCACTCGGGAAATGGTGCCCAGACCAGTGGCTGGCCTAGGGGCGCAGTGAGGAATATCCCCCCCCTGATCCCCCTCCCTCTCCCCGACCCCCTGTTCATCGCTGGGGTGGGGGGAGTGGACAAAGGTCATGCCCCCTTGGGGAGGGGAGGGGTGTGGGGATGAGGAGGGGGAGCTGAGAAGGGGGGTTAAGGGCCAGGGGTAATGCCCCTTTGATGGGAGGGGGGAGTGGTTGGCGATGGAGTCCGCACCCCCACCCCACCTCTGCTCCCCCTCCCCCACCCTCGCTGTTTGTTAAGGAGAGAAATGTTTGTAAAATTGAGCAAAAGGAAAGTGTAATGTTCTTCCAGGATGTACAAGCGCAGAGTGCATGCAAGCAATAAACTGATCGGATGTAAATCCTCCAGCACGCTGCCTGGCTGTCTTTGTGTTGTCACCACCCCCGGGGGCTGCGGGGTCCCCAGGATGGGACCCCCCCCCTCTCGTGAGGGGCCGCTCATCGAGGGAAGGGGAGAGCGTGTCACTGTACCTCACTCAGCCTCACCCTGACTATACACCACACGCACGCAGCTGAAGGCACCGCCCCGACCCTGCCACTGGAGAGCGGTAAGTGAAACACACGCGTGTACACACACACACGTGTACACACGCGCGCACACACATGTGTACGCACACACACACATGTACACGCACACATACAGACACATACACACATGGATGCACACACTCAGACAGGCGCACACACACGTGGACACAAACGCACCCACACAAAGACATCCACACACGTGTACACGCACACACATATGGACACACAAACATGGTTGCACACACAGATGCAGGCACACGCACACGCACAGACAGAGGTCCACACACATAGTCACATACATACACACTGAGAGATAGACACACACACACACACACACACACACTCAGACACACACACACACAGACAGACATGGAGGGAAAGACACACACACAGAGACACACACTCAGCGTGGTGACAGGCGGGGGTGGGGGCTGTGTATAATGTGCATTGCCAGGGCATATCTGAGACAGATACACTCCACTGGTCAGGCAGCATCCGTGTAGTGAGAAACATCTCCAGCTGGAACAATAGTCTTTGCTGCCACTGGGACCGCAAGAACATAGGTTTTTTGATTCATGGATGGAAACAGGCCCTTCGGCCCAAATATGTCCATGCCAACCAAGATATGCTGGTCTGAGGAAGGTCCCAACCCGAAACATCACCTATCCATGTTCTCCACAGATGCTGCCTGACCCACTGAGTTACTCCAGCACTCTGTGAAACGTCACCTATCCATGTTCTCCACAGATGCTGCCTGACCCGCTGAGTTACTCCAGCACTCTGTGAAACATCACCGATCCATGTTCTCCACAGATGCTGCCTGACCCGCTGAGTTACTCCAGCACTTGGAAGGTAGCTAATGTTATCCCACTTTTTAAGAAAGGCGGGAGAGAGAAAACAGGGAATTATAGACCAGTTAGCCTGACATCGGTGGTGGGGAAGATGCTGGAGTCAATTATAAAAGATGAAATAGCCGCACATTTGGATAGCAGTAACAGGATCGGTCCGAGTCAGCATGGATTTACGAAGGGGAAATCATGCTTAACTAATCTTCTGGAATTTTTTGAGGATGTAACCAGGATAATGGACAAGGGAGAGCCAGTGGATGTAGTGTACCTGGACTTTCAGAAAGCATTTGATAAGGTCCCACATAGGAGATTAGTGGGCAAAATTAGGGCACATGGTATTGGGGGTAGAGTGCTGACATGGATAGAGAAGTGGTTGGCAGACAGGAAACAAAGAGTAGGGATTAGCGGGTCCCTTTCAGAATGGCAGGCAGTGACTAGTGGGGTACCGCAAGGCTCGGTGCTGGGACTGCAGCTATTTACAATATACATCAATGATTTAGATGAAGGGATTCAAAGTAACATTAGCAAATTTGCAGATGACACAAAGCTGGGTGGCAGTGAACTGTGAGGAGGATGCTATGAGAATGCAGGGTGACTTGGACAGGTTGGGGGAGTGGGCAGATGCATGGCAGATGCAGTTTAATGTGGATAAATGTGAGGTTATCCAATGGTTGCAAAAAGAGGAAGGCAGATTACTATCTAAATGGTGACAAGTTGGGAAATGGGGAAATACAATGGGATCTGGGGGTCCTTGTTCAACAATCAATAACCATATAACCATTACAGCACAGAAACAGGCCATCTCGCCCTTCAAGTCCGTGCCCAACATTTTTTTTTACATTAAAAAAAAATTAAAAAAAATACTTCCCCCTAGTCCCATCTACCTGCACTCAGACCATAACCCTCCATTCCTTTCCCGTCCATATACCCATCCAATCTATTTTTAAAGGATAAAACCGAACCTGCCTCCACCACTTCCACTGGAAGCTCATTCCACACAGCTACCACTCTCTGAGTAAAGAAGTTCCCCCTAATGTTACCCCTAAACTTCTGTCCCTTAATTCTCAAGTCATGTCCCCTTGTTTGAATCTTCCCTACTCTCAATGGAAAAAGCTTATCCACGTCCACTCTGTCTAACCCGCTCATAATTTTAAAGACCTCTATCAAGTCCCCCTTTAACCTTCTGCATGCAGGTACAGCAGGCAGTGAAGAAAGCGAATGGCATGTTGGCCTTCATCACAAGAGGAGTTGAGTATAGGAGCAAAGAGGTCCTTCTGCAGTTGTCAGCCATTTAGAACGGAGACGGAGGAAAAACTTTTTCACACAGACAGTTGTGAGTGTGAAAGTCTCTGCCTCAGGGCGGTGGAGGCCGGTTCTCCAGATGCTTTCAAGAGAGTTGGATAGAACTCTTAGGGATAACGGAGTTAAGGGATATGGAGGGAAGGCAGGAACGGGGTACTGATTGTGGATGATCAGCCATGATCACATTGAATGGCGGTGCTGGCTAGAAGGGCCGAATGGCCTATTCCAGCACTTATTGTCCATTGTCACACTGAAACGTCACCTATCCATGTTCTCCACAGATGCTGCCTGACCCGCTGAGTTACTCCAGCACTCTGTGAAACGTCACCTATCCATGTTCTCCACAGATGCTGCCTGACCCGCTGAGTTACTCCAGCACTCTGTGAAACGTCACCTATCCATGTTCTCCACAGATGCTGCCTGACCCACCCGCTGAGTTACTCCAGCACTCTGTGAAACGTCACCTATCCATGTTCTCCACAGATGCTGCCTGACCCGCTGAGTTACTCCAGCACTCTGTGAAACGTCACCTATCCATGTTCTCCACAGATGCTGCCTGACCCACCCGCTGAGTTACTCCAACACTCTGTGAAACGTCACCTATTCATGTTCTCCACAGATGCTGCCTGACCCACCCGCTGAGTTACTCCAGCACTCTGTGTTCTTCTCCCACTAAGCTAGTCCCATTTGGCCCGTATCCCTCTAAACCTTTGCTATCCATGTACCTGTCCAAGTGTATTTGTAATGTTGTTATCGTACCTGCGTCAACAACTTCCTCTGGCAGCTCGTTCCATACACCCACCACCTACTGTGAAAAAATAGTCCCTCGGGTTCCTATTAAATCTTTCCGCTCTCACTTTGAATGAATAAATCCGTTTATTGGCCAAGTATGTACACATACAAGGAATTTGCCTTGGTGCTCCGCTCGCAAGAAACAACAACACCACATACAGTAAACAATTAAGAATGACACAAAACATTAAACATTAATAATAAAGCATTCTAGTTTAAACATGTGAATGAAATAAAATAAAATACCAGAGCAAAAGGAGGCTACAGATTTTTGGTTATTGAGGAGCTATTACTCGTGGGAACAATCTGTTTTTCTGTGTGGCTGTGGCAGCTTTGACAGTCCAGAGTCACCTTCCCTGGGTTTATAAACCTATGCCCTCTGCCTCTTGATTCCCCTACTCTGGGCAAGAGACTTTACGCTTTCCCCTCAACCATCTGATCATCATCCATCTCTTATCCTTCCCCTAACTCCCCTTACCCCCTCCCCTACCCAGCTCCCTCTCCGCATTGGATGGACAGGACCCTCATTCATACTCAAGAAGAAGGGGAACCCAACTCAAAATGGCCTCGGTCCATTCCCTCCGCAGATGCTGCCTGACCTGCTGAGTTCCTCCAGCACTTTGTGTTTTGCTCCAGATCCCGGCAGCAGCAGTTCCTGGTGTCTCCTTTCACCTCTAACTGCTGTCTTCCCTGGAATGAGCAGAGACCCACGTCTCCTGAGACTGACTGAACACGGGCCTGAACATTCCCTTCCAACCCCCCTCTGAAGCCTCCAAACTCGGCCCCCCTTCAGTTGAGGACCTGAACTTGAGGGCCTACCCTTTCCTCCATAACTACTTTATAAAGATTAATACAACTCTGGCCACTGGTTCCAAAGTGATCCCCACACAGACACTGGACACTTCTGCCTCGTTCCATATGAGTTGGTCTAACATTATACCTTCTCTAGTAGGGACCTTGATATAGAAGGGTCTCGACCCAAAACTTCTCTCCAGAGACACTGCCTGCCTCGCTGAGTTACGCCAGCATTTTGTGTCTATATATTGATTACAGACACAATATATGTCCTCAATATATTGATTACAGATTACTAGTCCTCAGGGATCTCAATATATTTATTACAGACTAGTTAGGCCCTCAATATATTGATCACGGATGCTTTCTGGAACACATTTCCAGCTTCCCCTCCCTCCCCTCACCCCACTCACCATCAACAGCACCACAGTCACATCTGTGGAGTCTTTTCAGTTCCTGGGAACCATCATCTCCAAGGACCTTAAGTGGGGGGCTACCATCGACTCCACAGTCAAAAAGGCACAACAGTGGATGTACTTCCTACGGCAGCTGAGGAAGCACAATGATGGTCCAATTCTACACAGCCATCATAGAGTCTGTTCTCACCTTCTCCATCATGGTCTGGTTTGGCTCAGCCACCAAGCACGACACCTGGAGGCTGCAGCTAATCGTCTGATCAGCAGAGAAGATTATTGGCTGCAACCTTCCCTCCATTGATGAACTGTACACTGCAAGGGCCAGGAAGCGAGCGGGCAAGATCATCTCTGACCCCTCTCACCCTGGCCACAAACTCTTTGAATCACTTCCCTCTGGAAGGCGACTCCGGACTGTCAAAGCTGCCACAGCCAGACATAAAAACAGTTTTTTCCACGAGTAGTTGCTCTACTCAACAGCCAAAAATCTGTAGTCTCCCTTTGATCTGGTAATTTTATTTAATTCACATGTTTAATCAATAATGTTTAATGTGTCAATAGACAATAGGTGCAGGAGTAGGCCATTCGGCCCTTCGAGCCAGCACCACCATTTAATGTGATCATGGCTGATCATCCCCAATCAGTACCCCGTTCCTGCCTTCTCCCCATATCCCCTGACTCCGCTATCTTTAAGAGTGCTATCTAGCTCTCTCTTGAAAGCATCCAGAGAACCGCCCTCTGAGGCAGAGAATTCCACAGACTCACAACTCTCTGTGACAATGAAAAAGAAAAGAAGGTGAAAAGTTAATGAAAACTATTGATTTATAAAAAGGGGCATGTATCTATAAGCACATGAAAATAAGAATTGCAGATTCTAGAAATTGGAAATAAAAACAGAAAGTGCTGGAAACATCCAGTGTCATTCCTAACTGTCACTGTATGTCATGTTGTCACTTGTGGGCGGAGCACCAAGGCAAATTCCTTGTATGTGAATGTACACAAAAGTGCTGGAGAAACTCAGCGGGTGCAGCAGCATCTATAGGAGCGAAGGAGATGGGCAACAGCCCTTCAGACTGATAGGGGGTGGGGGAGGGAGGCGGGGAGAAAGAGATGGGCAACAGCCCTTCAGACTGATAGGGGGTGGGGGGAGGGAGGCGGGGAGAAAGAGATGGGCAACAGCCCTTCAGACTGGATAGGGGGTGGGGGGAGGCGGGGGAGAAGACAGGAAGGAAAAAGGAGGAGGAGGAGCCCGAGGGCTGAGGTGGGAAGGGGAGGAGACAGCAGGGGTTAACAGAATTGTGAGAATTCAATGTTCATGCCACCAGGATGCAGACTCCCCAAGCGGAATATGAGGTGCTGCTCCTCCAATTTCCGGTGTTGCTCACTCTGGCCGTGGAGGAGGCCCAGGACAGAGAGGTCGGATACGGAATGGGAGGGGGAGTTGAAGTGCTGAGCCACCGGGAGATCAGGTTGGTTAGTGCGGACCGAGAGGAGGTGTTGGGCAAAACGATCGCCAAGCCTCCGCTTGGTCTCACCTTGTATGTGAATACTTGGCCAATAAACGTATTCATTCACATTTGACCCATTCCACCCTGTCCAAGCCCTTCTCATGATGGGTGACCCAGTCAATAATATGGGAAAGGCCAAGATACAGAGGATGTTTCCACTAGTGGGGGTGTCTAGGTCCAGACGGCACAGCCTCAGAATACAAGGAGGGCAACGTTTTTCACCCAGGGTGCCGGATTTATGGAACGAGCTGCCAGAGGAGGTGGAAACAAGGAACGTGTCGGAAGGATTAAACCGAATGCTGTAGTAACTCAACGGGACAGGCAGCATCTGTGGAGAGAAGGAATGGGTGACGTTTCGGGTCGAGACCCTTCTTCAGACAAGGCACTGCAGATACTGGATGTACACCAGCACTATCCTACACACACTAGGGACAATTTGCAATATTACCCAATACAATTAACCTACAGACCCGCACGTCTTTGGAGTGTGGGAGGAAACCGGAGCACCCGGTGAAAACCCACGCGGTCACAGCGAGAACATGCAAACTCCGTACAGGCAGCACCGCCAGTCAGGATAGAACCCGGGTCTCTGGCGCTGTGAGGCAGCGACACTACCCGACGCACGGCATCTGTAGTAGCATCTGTAGCTGGGACATTGAGAGAGAGTTAGCAATAGCCGGCGCCACGATATTCTTATTTTCACCGCTCCCCAGAGTCGAGATGTAGAGAAGAGTCACCGGCCCGTGCAGGCAGCGGCCACAAGGTGGCAGGCTTGACCACCCTCCTCACCGTCACTGCGGTCAGTCAGTCCCCAGACCACTGACCCCCTCACCCACACCCCATAAGGTCATCAGTGATAGGAGCAGAATGAGGCCATTCGGCCCATCGTCTGCTCTGCCATTCAATCATGGCTGATCTATCTCTCCCTTTTTAACCCCACCAAGATGCAGCACAGAACACTCCTTCCTCCCTGTGGCTATCAAACTGGACAACTCATCCCCCTTGTAGACAATAGACAATAGGTGGCAGGAGTAGGCCATTCGGCCCTTCGAGCCAGCACCGTCATTCAATGTGATCATGGCTGATCATCCCCAATCAGTACCCCGTTCCTGCCTTCTCCCCATATCCCCTGACTCCGCTATCTTTAAGAGCCCTATCTAGCTCTCTCTTGAAAGTATCCAGAGAACCGGCCTCCACCGCCCTCTGAGGCAGAGAATTCCACAGACTCACCACTCTCTGTGATTGACTCCCAATCTTTGCACATCCCCCAATCCTTTCCACTCGTCACTAATTTCATGTATCATATATTTTGTGTTTTTTATGACCGTTGGCAGATCAATTTCCCTCCTGCGATAAATAAAGTTCTATTGTATCGTATTTTCCTGCCTTCTCCCCATAACCCTGACACCCCTATCAATCACGAATCTATCTCTGCCTTAAATATATCCACTGACTTGGCCTCCACAGCCGTCTGTGGCAATGAGTTCCACAGATTCACCACCCTCTGACTAAAGACATTCCTCCTCATCTCCTTCCTAAAGGAATGTCCTTTAATTCTGAGGCTGTGACCTCTGGTCCTAGACTCTCCCACTAGTGGAAACATCCTCTCCACATCCACTCTATCCAGGCCTTTCACTATTCTGTACGTTTCAATGAGGTCCCCCCTCATTCTTCTAAACTCCAGCGAGGACAGGCCCCGTGCCGTCAAACGCTCATCATATTGTTTAAGAAAGAACTGCAGATGCTGGAAAATCGATGGTAGACAAAAATGCTGGAGAAACTCAGCGGGTGAGGCAGCATCTATGGAGCGAAGGAATAGGTGACGTTTCGGGTCGGGCCTTACGCTCATCATATGTTAACCCACTCATTCCTGGGATCATTCTCGTAAACCTCTGGACCCTCTCCAGAGCCAGCACATCCTTCCTCAGATACGGTGCCCAAAATTATACACAATATTCCAAATGCTCACTGCCCACTGATCCCCACCTTGGGGACCAAGAACTAACCCAGCAGGATAGTGGGATTGGTGTTGGATTGATGCAGGGGTGTGGGAGAGAGCAGGGTAGTGGGTCCACCTAAACATGTCCTATCCCTGTCCAAATGTCTTTTAAATGCTGCTATAGTCCCAGCCTCAACTACCTCCTCTGGCAGCTTGTTCCATACATCCACCGCCCTCTGTGTGAAAAAGTTACCTCTCAGATTCCTATTAAATCTTTACCCCTTCATCTTGAACCTATGTCCTCTGGTCCTCGATTCACCTACTCGGGGCAAGAGACTGTGCGTTCACGTGACCTATTGCCTTCATGATTTTATACACCTCTATAAAATCACCCCTCAGCCTCCTGCGCTCCATGGAATAGGAGGATAACTCAGGTGAGAGCGGGGTGAGTGGTTCACATATGTGTCAGGGTTAATAGCATCCCGTGGCTCTGGGTTTATCAACAGGTAGACAATGCAGGTGACGGGATGAAACCCTGGTTGGGGCACAACTGTGTGCAGATGTGGGTTACAGCTGGGGACAGATATGTGCAGATGTGGGTCACAGCTGGGGACAGATGTGGGTGACAGCTGGGGACAGATGTGGGTCACAGCTTGGGACAGATGTGTGCAGATGTGAGTCACAGCTTGGGACAGATGTGGGGACAGATGTGGGTCACAACTGGGGACAGATGTGGGTCACAACTGGGGACAGATGTGGGTCACAACTGGGGACAGATGTGGGTCACAGCTGGGGATGTGTCCAGTTGGTCCATATCACTCTAAACCTTTGCTATCTAAATGGTGTTATCTAAATGGTGGCCGATTAGGAAAAGGGGAGATGCAACGAGACCTGGGTGTCATGGTACACTAGTCATTGAAAGTAGGCATGCAGGTGCAAGGCCAACAAGTGAATGGTATGTTGGCCTTCATAGCAAGAGGATTTGAGTATAGGAGCAGGGAGGTTCTACTGCAGTTGTACAGGGTCTTGGTGAGACCACACCGGGAGTATTGCGTACAGTTTTGGTCTCCAAATCTGAGGAAGGACATTATTGCCATAGAGGGAGTGCAGAGATGGTTCACCAGACTGATTCCTGGGATGTCAGGACTTTCATATGAAGAAAGACTGGATAGACTCGGCTTGTACTCGCTAGAATTTAGAAGATTGAGGGGGATCTTATAGAAACGTACACAATTCTTAAGGGGTTGGAAAGGCTAGATGCAGGAAGATTGTTCCCGATGTTGGGGAAGTCCAGGACAAGGGGTCACAGCTTAAGGATAAAGGGGAAATCCTTTAGGACCGAGATGAGAAAAACATTTTTCACACAGAGAGTGGTGAATCTCTGGAATTCTCTGCCACAGAAGGTAGTTGAGGCCAGTTCATTGGCTATATTTAAGAGGGAGTTAGATGTGGCCCTTGGGGCTAAAGGGATCAATACAATACAATTACAATACAATTTATTTGTCTTTTGGACAAATTTATCATTTGGACCCCTTGAGGTCCAAACGAAATGTCGTTTCTGCAGCCATACAATACAAAACGAAGAAGACCCAAGACACAACACAATTTACACATACATCCATCACAGCGCTGTGATGTAAGGCAAAAGTAACGTATCTCTCCACTGCACTCCCCCCCCCCCGATGTCAGAGTCAAAGTCAAAGCCCCGGCGGGCGATGGTGATTGTCCCGCGGCCATTAAAGCCACGCCGGGTAATGCAAGGTCGCGCACCACGTTGCCCAGCCCCAACGACAACGGAGACCAGACAAAGAAAAGGTCGGGTCTCCGTGCAGGGGAAAGATTTTAAAGTTTGGAGGGTATGGAGAGAAAGCAGGTACATGATACTGAGTTGGATGATCAGCCATGATCATATTGAATGGCGGTGCAGGCTCGAAGGGCCGAATGGCCTACTCCTGCACCTATTTTCTATGTTTCTATCTGTGTACCTGTCAAAATATTTTAGTTTATTTAGTTTATGGTCAAGTGTACCGAGGTACAGTGAAAAGCTTTTGTTGCTTGCTAACCAGTCAGTTGAAAGACAATACATGTCCTCATTCTTTAGGGAACGGGGGTTCCCCTCTTCGACTATAGATGAGGCTCTCATCAGGGTCTCTTCTATACCCTGTGACTCTGCTCTCACTCCCCATCCCCCCACTCGTAACAAGGGCAGAGTCCCCTTGTCCTCACCTTCTACCCCATCAGGCGTCGCATCCAACATAAAATCCTCAGACATTTCGCCACCTCCAACGGGATCCCATCACTGGCCACATCTTCCCATCTCCTCCCCTTTCGGCTTTCCGCAGAGACTGCTCCCTCTGTAACTCCCTGGTCAATTCTTCCCTTCCCGCCCAAACCACCCCCTCCCCTGGTACTTTCCCTTGCAACCGCAGGAAATGCTACACTTGTCGCTTTACCTCCCCCCTTGACTCCATCCAAGGACCCAAGCAGTCTTGCCAGGTGAGGCAGATGTTCACCTGCACCTCCTCCAACCTCATCTATTGCATCCGCTGCTCCAGGTGTCAACTGCTCTACATCGGTGAGACCAAGCGCAGGCTTGGCGATCGCTTCGCCCAACAGCTCTGCTCAGGTTGCAATAACCAACCTGATCTCCCCGGTGGCTCAGCATTTCAACTCCCCCTCCCATTCCGAATCCGACCTTTCTGTCCTGGGCCTCCTCCATGGCCACAGTGAGTCCCACCGTAAATTGGAGGAGCAGCACCTCATATTTTGCATGGGTAGTTTACACCCCAGCGGTATGAACATTGACTTCTCCAATTTCAGGTAGTCCCTGCTTTCTCCCTCCTTCCCCTCCCTTCCCAGCTCTCCCCCAGCCCACTGCCTCTGCCTCTTCCTTTCTTCTTCCCGTCCCCCCACCCCACATCAGTCTTAAGAAGGGTCTCGACCCGAAACGTCACCTATTTCCTTGGCTCCACAGATGCTGCAGATGAGTTTCTCCAGCATTTTGTCCAGCTATGATTACAATGAAGCCATTGATTGACAGTTTACAGATACAGGATCAAGGAAATAACATTTAGTGCACGATAAAGCCCAGGAGAGTCCGATCAAAGATAGTCCGAGGGTCTCCAATGAGTAGAGAGGAGGTCAGGACCGCTCTTTGGCTGATGATAGTTTTTAAATGTGTGTTCATAAGGGAGGTCAGCATGTGGAGTGAAATGTGATTGCTTGTGGGGGTGAGGGAGTCGCTGTATTCCTCTGACCCTGAACCAGTACAGGAGCGATGGGCCGAGTAGCCTGCAGCGTGAGATCTGGTGATGTCAGACAGCACTCGGCCCAGGAACAGAGTGATCCGTGTAGCGAGGAACTGCAGATGCTGGTTTACACCGAAGATAGACACAAAAACTGGAGTAACTCAGTGGGTGAGGCAGCATCTCTGGAGAGAAGGAATAGGTGACGTTTCAGGTCGAGACCCTTCTTCAGACTGATGTCAGGGGTGAAGGAAACTAGAGATATGGACGGTACATAGACTTCCCCTGACTCTCATTCTGATATTGATCATGTTATCTCTAAATAACCCTCGTTCCCCCCTCCCTCTCCCCTCCCCCACCCCTCCCCACCCCCCCCCAACCACCACTGTGAGTTTGGTTGGAGAGATACAGCGCGGAAACAGGCCCTTCGGCCCATCGACTTCGTGCCGGCCATCCGTTCACACTAGTTCTATGTTATCCCACTTGCTCATCCACTCCCTACACACTAGGGGGCAATTTACAGAGGGGCCGATTAACCCACAAAACCGCACGTCTTTGGGAAACCGGAGCACCCGGAGGAAACCCACATCACCAACAGTTAAGAGTTGAATTGTCACCTGTAACAGGACGATGAAATTCTTACTTGCAGCAGCATAACTGATCTGTAGACACAATACTCAATAACTAACATATTAAACAAAGAACTGATCCATACATTTTAAAATATATAAAATTATATTAGTGCACAACAAAAGTCTCGAGAGCAAACAATCGTTTGTAGTTTAGTTAGTGTCGTGCAGTGTTCATCAGCCTGAGGTTGCTGGGAAGAAGCTGTTCTTGAACCTGGTTTTCAGGCTCCTCTGTACCTTCTTCCGATGGTAGCAGTGAGATGAGAGAGTGGCCAGGGTGGTGCGGGTCTCTGATGATGCTGGCTGCCTTTTTGAGGCAGCGACTCCTGTAGATCCTTCGATGGTGGGGAGGTCAGTACCTGTGCACTGGGCCTGTACTCGCTGGAGTTTAGAAGGATGAGGGGGGACCTCATTGAAACGTACAGAATAGTGAAAGGCCTGGATAGAGTGGATGTGGAGAGGATGTTTCCACTAGTGGGAGAGTCCAGGACCAGAGGTCACAGCCTCAGAATTAAAGGATGTTCCTTTAGGAAGGAGATGGGGAGGAATTTCTTTAGTCAGAGGGTGGTGAATCTGTGGAATTCTTTGCCACAGAAGGCTACGGAGGCCAAGTCAGTGGATATTTTTAAGGCAGAGATAGATTCTTGATTAGTACGGGTGTCGGGTTAGGGGAGAAGGCAGGAGAATGGGGTTAGGAGGGAGAGATAGATCAGCCATGATTGAATGGCGGAGTAGATTTGATGGGCCGAATGGCCTAATTCTACTCCTATGACTGATGACCTGTGCTGGAGCAGCCAGTGTCCACCACTCTCTGTATTCTTCTTCATTCCTGGGCGTTTGAGTTACTGAACCATGCCGTGATGCCACCAGTCACAGTGCTCTCTACCCACACACCTGTGGACCTTCAAGAGAGTTTTCATCAATTACCAAATCTCCTCAATCTTCCAAGGAAGTGGAGACATCGATGTGGTTTCGTTATCGATCTTCAGAGATACACATGTCCAGGAATTCAAAGCTGTTTTGAATTTGAAACCACTGTCCCATTGATGAAGACAATAGATAATAGACAACAGGTGCAGGAGTAGCCAGCACTGCCATTCAATGTGATCATGGCTGATCATCCCCAATCTGTACCCCGTTCCTGCCTTCTTCCCAGATCCCCTGACTCCGCTATCTTTAAGAGCTCTATCTAGCTCTCGAAAGTATCCAGAGAACCGGCCTCCACCGCCCTCTGAGGCAGAGAATTCCACAGACTCACAACTTTCTGTGTGAAAAAGTGTTTCCTCGTCTCCGTTCTAAATGGCTTACCCCTTATTCTTAAACTGTGGCCCCTGGTTCTGGACTCCCCCAACATCGGGAACCTGTTTCCTGCCTCTAGCGTGTCCAAGCCCTTAATGATCTTATATGTTTCAATAAGATTCCCTCTCATCCTTCTAAACTCCAGTGTAGACAAGCCCAGCCGCTCCATTCTCTCAGCATACGACAGTCCCGCCGTCCCGGGAATTAACCTGGTGAACCTACGCTGCACTCCCTCAATAGCAAGACAGGTTTGTTTATCCTTGTTCTTCCTCCTCTAAAGTCAACGATCAGATCTTTGGTTTCACTGGCGTTGAGAGCAAGGTGGTTGATCTGGCACCATCTGGTCAGTCGATCGATCAATCTCCATCTCATCATGACCTGTCCTGCACCCAACCATGGTGGTGTGGGCGGTGAGTTTGAAGATACAGTTAGATCAGTATCCAGCTGCATGGGTGTAGAGTAGAGTAGAGCAGGGGGCTGAGTACACAACACAGCCAGTCTTCAGGTGCCCCCTGGGCTGATGGTCATCCAGGAGGAAGTGTAGTTGCCAATCCGGACCACAATTGTGGTCTCTTGACGAGCAATTCGAGGATCCAGTTGCAAAGGGATGCGGGGAGAACGTGCAAACTCCACTCAGACAGCAGCCGAGGTCAGGATCAAGCCCGTGGTCTCTGGCACTGTGAGGCAGCAGCTCTACCCGCTGCACCACCTTCCTTCATTGGTGAAGATCTTCCATTTGCTGCGAGTCGGGACAGCGGAGATGGAGTTAGAATTTGTCCGTTCCGTTTCAGGACATATGATAATAAAACACTCTCGGGGTCAGCGAGAGGTCAAAGTGCAACGTATGTCACAATGTGGAGGACCTGGGGAAGAGTGATCATAATATCATCAGAGCTCGTAAAACATCGAGGAGCGGTGATTGGGATCGACAATAGACAATAGGTGCAGGAGTAGGCCATTCGGCCCTTCGAGCCAGCACCTCCATTCAATGTGATCATGGCTGATCATCCCCAATCAGTACCCGTTCCTGCCTTTCCCCATATCCCTGACTCCGCTAACTTTAAGAGCCCTATCTAGCTCTCTCTTGAAAGTATCCAGAGAACCTGCCTCCACCGCCCTCTGAGCAGAGAATTCCACAAACTCACAACTCCTCTGTGTGAAAAAGTATTTTCTCATCTCCATTCAAATGGCTTACCCCTTATTCTTAAACTGTGGCCCCTGGTTCTGGACTCCGCCAACATCGGGAACATGTTTCCTGCCTCTAGCATGTCCAAGCCCTTAACAATCTTATATGTTTCAATAAGATCCCCTCTCGTCCTTCTAAACTCCAGAGTGTACAAGCCCAGCTGCTCCATTCTCTCAGCATATGACAGTCCCGCCATCCCGGGAATTAACCTTGTAAACCTACGCTGCACTCCCTCAATAGCAAGATTGTCCTTCCTCAAATTTGGAGACCAAAACTGCACCCAATACTCCAGGTGTGGTCTCACTGGGGCCCTGTACAACTGCAGAAGGACCTCTTTGCTCCTTATACTCAACTCCTCTTGTTATAAAGGCCAACATGCCATTCGCTTTCTTCACTGCCTGCTGTATCTGCATGCTTACTTTCATAGACTGATGAACAAGGACCCCCCAGATCCCATTGTACTTCCCTTTTTCCCCAACTTGACACCATTTAGATAATAATCAGCCTTCCTGTAAATCGCTTGTTCCAGGCTTTCCCCCAGTCTAGTTTCAGTCAAAACCACTGAATCAAGCACTTGATCAACTAATCCTTATTTTAACAAAACACAATTACAGTTCCCACCACCGTACCAAACCACCGCGGGTTCGATCCCCGTATCTGCCTGTTCAAGCCCTCTAGGCCTCGCTCAAACAGAGACACTCCAGAAGGTCACGCAGTCCCAAGCGCTCTCCCAGAAGATCGACGCTGGACCTCGTGGTAGTGGACTTTTATATGTCCCGGGACCTCGAGGGGTTGAACCACATGGGGGTGATCTCTTAATAACCCAATTACAGATATCGATTAACCCCATTCTTGACAGACATTTCCCTAACCAAATAATACATCAGCTCAATACATTGTATTCAAGGAGGCCAACTTAGAAACATTTACCCTGATCTGCAGAAACCCAGACACAGCTCAACACCTCATCCAATCAACACTTGGCAAAGTAGAACTCTGCAACATTATTTACAACTATTTACAAAGTGTATGTCTGGTTTGCAGCCATCCAATCCATTTTATGCATTTTGCGCCTAATTGACAGGGTCTGCAGATGTTCTTATTCTTTTCCTGCAGCTTGGATCTAGGCTCTAGACAAACTGGCACCACTCCACAGCTTGTCCCAGCTCTGCAGAGAGCAATTCCAAATTGACCAAATCTCCCAGCAGCCCTGAAGCTTTTACACCATTTTAAAGTCCTAGCCTCTCCAATTTGGCCAGGATTAATATTGCCACCAAAGTGGATAACCTCACATTTATCCACGTTAAACTGCATCTGCCATGCATCTGCCCACTCACCCAACCTGTCCAAGTCACCCTGCATTCTCATAGCATCCTCCTCACAGTTCACACTGCCACCCAGCTTTGTGTCATCTGTAAATTTGCTAATGTTACTTTGAATCCTTCGTCGAGGCACAGTTTATCGGGTGAAACGTTGACTGAGCCACCCAAAGCATTAGAAACATAGA
The DNA here is from genome assembly GCA_038087875.1 of Malacoraja senta. NCBI lineage: Eukaryota > Metazoa > Chordata > Chondrichthyes > Rajiformes > Rajidae > Malacoraja > Malacoraja senta. Next base: position 240,378 of record JAXLNO010005406.1, read on the forward strand.
AACATAGACAATAGGTGCAGGAGGAGGCCATTCGGTCCTTCGAGCCAGCACTGTCATTCAATATGATCATGGCTGATCACCCACAATCAGTACCCCGTTCCTGCTTTCTCCCATATCCCTTGATTCCGTTAGCCCAAAGAGCTAAATCTAACTCCCTCTTGAAAACATCCAATGAATTGGCCTCCACTGCCCTCTGATGCAGAGAATTCCACAGAATTTGATGGTCCTTGGTCACATCTGAGGTGGATCTGGGAGATCCTCAGCCCCGCCTCCTCTCCTGAGTCCTCATCTGCACTCCAACTCTGTGGGTTTGACGAGGCAGATGAGGGAGGCATGAGGGGCCTGAGGAGATGGGTGGGTGGTTACTTTGAGAGGTGATGTGCTCCCTCTATCATGGTTCCCCTATGATGAGCGCTTGTCGGCACTGGGCCTGTACTCGCTGGAGTTTAGAAGGATGAGGGGGAACCTCATTGAAATGTACAGAATAGTGAAAGGCTGGATAGAGTGGATGTGGAGAGGATGTTTCCACTAGTGGGAGAGTCTAGGACTAGAGGTCACAGCCTCAGAATTAAAGGACGTTCCTTTAGGAAGGAGATGAGAAGGAATTTCTTTAGTCAGAGGGTGGTGAATCTGTGGAATTATTTGCCGTGGGATGCCACAGAGAAGGAATGGGTGATGTTTCGGGTCGAGACCCTTCATCAGACGGAGAGTCAGGGGAGATCAAGACACAGAGATAAGGAAGAGTAAGGTGTGAAAACAAGACATCAAAGGGGATGAGGGTCAAGGACGATGTTAGCTAGGGAAGATCCTTTCTGCACAAGCAAACTGCAAATGCTGGTTTACACCAAAGATAGACACAAACTGCTGGAGTAACTCAGCGGGACAGGCAGCATCTCTAGAGAGAAGGAATGGGTGACGTTTCGGGTCGAGACCTGAAATGTCACCTACTCCTCTTCTCCAGAGATGTTGCCTTCCCACTGAGTTACTCCAGCAGTTTGTGTCTATCTTCGCTCTAAACAGTAGACAATAGGTGCAGGAGTAGGCCATTCGGCCCCTCGAGCCAGCCTAATGTGATCAAGGCTGATCATCCCAATCAGTACCCCCTTCCTGCCTTCTCCCCATATCCCCTGACTCCGCTATCTTTAAGAGCCCTATCTAGCTCTCTCTTGAAAGCATCCAGAGAACCTGCCTCCACCACCCTCTGAGGCAGAGAATTCCACAGACTCACAACTCTCTGTGTGAAAAAGTGTTTCCTCATATCAACATATGACAATCCCGCCATCCCGGGAATTAACTTGATTAAACCTTTCCTGTTCAAGTACCTGTCGAAATGTCTATTAAACGTTGGGATAGTCCCAGCCTCAACTACCTCCTCTGGCAGCTTGTTCCATACACCCACCACCCTCTGTGTGGAAAAGTTACCCCTCAGGTTCCTATTAAATCTTTCCCCTTCACCTTAAACCTGTGTCCTCTGGTCCTCGGTTCCCCTACTCTGGGCAAGAGACTCTGTGCATCTACCCGATCTATTCCTCTTATGGTTTCACCACTATAAGTCTCAGTCTCCTGTAGTGTCTGGGTCTGTCTGTGTCTGTGGGTCTGTGGGTCTGTGTCTAGGGAAGTATCTGTCTGTGTGTCTGGGGCAGTATCTGTCTGTGTCTGTGGGTCTGTGTCTAGGGCAGTGTCTATCTGTGTGTATGTGTCTGTGTCTATCTGTCTGTGTGTCTATCTGTGTCTATGTCTGTGTGTGTGTCTAGGGCAGTGTCTATCTGTGTGTCTGTCTGTGTCTATCTGTGTGTCTGTCTGTGTCTATCTGTGTGTCTGTCTGTGTGTGTGTCTAGGGCAGTGTCTGTCTGTGTGGCTGTGTCTATCTGTGTGTCTGTCTGTGTCTGAGGCAGTGTCTGTCTGTGGGGTTGTGTCTGGGTCTGTGTCTGGGGGAGGTGTCCGGATCGGGGGGGAGGGTCGGGGGGTGTGTCTGTCTGTCTGTCTGTCTGTCTGTCTGTCCTGTCTCTCCCATTCCCCGGTAAGTGCAGTTGAGGAGCCGGGTTGGTGGCGGCTGCGAGCGGCCGCGGTCGGTGCGGGTGTGAGGGGCTACAGGGGTCTGTGTGTCCGGGGTCCGAGTGTCCGCGGTCCGGCCATGGATGGCAACACCAGCCGGCTGCGGGAACCAGTCGCTGCTCATCAACGGGTCGTGCGAGGAATCGCGGAGAGGAGAAGGGCGGTCGGGGCGGAGAGGTGAGTGTGGGGGAGAGATAGAGAGGGGGACAGAGAGAAGGAGAGGGGGAGAGAGAGAGAAGGAGAGGGGGGAGAGAGAGAGAAGGAGAGGGGGGAGAGAGAGAGAGAAGGAGAGGGGGAGAGAGAGAGAGAAGGAGAGGGGGAGAGGGAGAAGGAGAGACAGAGAGAAGGAGAGAGAGATAGAGAGGGGGGACAGAGAGAAGGAGAGGGGGGAGAGAGAGAAGGAGAGAGAGACAGAGAAGGAGAGAGAGAGAGGGGGGGGGGGTTCGGGGAGGAGAGGTGAGTGTGGGGGAGAGAAGGAGAGGGGGAGAAGGAGAGGGGAGAGAGGGGGGGTCGGGGCGGAGAGGTGAGTGTGGGAGAGAGATAGAGAGGGGGAGAGGGAGAAGGAGAGGGAGAGAGAGAGAGGGGGTGGATCGGGGAGGAGAGGTGAGTGAGGGGGGAGAGAGAGAGGGGGGAATGGGAGAAACATAGAAAATAGATGCAGGAGTTGGCCATTCGGCCCTTCGAGACATTCCACCATCCACAGTCAGTTCCCCGTTCCTGCTTTCTCCCCAGAGCTAAATCTAACTCTCTCTTGAAACGAACAGATGTGGGGGGGAGAGAGAGTGGGGGTGGGGGTGGGGGGTGGGGGTGGGGGTGGGGGTCTCCCTGGGGTGCCGGCGCCGTGTGGGTGCGCCCGGGGAAAGGAGGGGAGGGGGGTTCGTCCCCGGCGCTACCGCAAGGAAGCGTTTCCCAGGGGGAGTTTGAAATCATTCAGTGGACAGCAGGATCCCAGGGGCTGGTCACAGAACAACTCCCCCCCCCCCTCCCCCACCCCCCATCCCACCCCTCGCCCTGGTCCAGCCTCTCTGACAACCTGTGGCTTTGTGTCCCCTCTCTTCCCCCCCCCCACACCGCCCCCTCTCCCTCCTGTCGTGAAACTCCTGACCACCCACCCACTTTATTCCCTCTCCCCCCTCCCTAACTCTCTCCCACCCCCCCCTCCACACACAGACCAGCCCCGTCCACCATGGGATCTTCACTGAAACCCCCCACCCCGGTCACCCCTGACCCTGTGGGCTGGGCTGCAGTTGACACAACCGTCCAGCTGTTACAGATGTTCCCCCTTCCCCCGCCCCCCCACCCTCACTCCCTGCCCCCACCCACTCCATCACTCCTTCCCCCACCTCTCTCCCCCCACCCTCTGTCCGTCTCAGCCCCCACCCCCATGCAGATTATTCTGCAGCTGACCGCTCCTTTGCCCATCCTGTCCAAGATGTCGTGGGTCAGTCGCTGACCACCACCCTTCCCCCAACACCAGGAGATTATTCACATCACAGACACAAAGAACTGCAGATGCTGCTTTACACAAAAAGACACCAAGTGCTGGAGTAACTCAGTGAGACAGGCTTCCAAAAGAACGGTCCTTCCATAAGCTAGGGTGTAGTCCCGATCTTCCACCTACCACATACCGCAGATCTTGCACTTTTTAAAATCTGCACTTTCTCCGTAGCTGATGGCTATATTCTGCACTCTGGTCATTTTCTCTTTGCACTACTTGTTGTGACTTGCTTGTGTGTAGTATGATTTGTCTGGACAACGCACAACAAAGCATCTCAGTCTCACAATCTGATCTTATAGAGGTGTATAAAATCATGAGAGGAATAGATCGGGTGACGCACAGAGTCTCTTGCCCAGAGTAGAGGAATCGAGGACCAGAGGACATAGGTTCAAGGTGAAGGGGAAAAGATTGAATCTGAGGGGTAACATTTTTCACACAAAGGGTGGTGGGTGTATGGAACAAGCTGCCAGAGGAGGTAGTTGAGGCTGGGACTATCACAACGTTTAAGAAACAGTTGGACAGGTACATGGATAGGACAGGTTTGGAGGGATATGGACCAAACGCAGGCAGGTGGGACTAGTGTAGCTGGGACATGTTGTCCGGTGTGGGCAAGTTGGGCCGAAGGGCTGTTTCCACACTGTATCACTCTATGACTCAAGGATCAATCAGGCATGAGGAAGGCTTTCAAAAAATACAGTGGAATTAAAATCAGGGCCGAAAATACGTGGAGGATTGGCAACTGGAATGTAATGTGAGCAAGAGAGTGAGGTGTTGCACGTTGTGTGGTAGAACAAAGGGGAAAGTCAACAGTTAATGGCAAGTCTCTCACAGCATCGATGTACAGAGGGATCCAAGCCCACAACTCCCTGACAGTGGCCACACAAGTGGACAGAGCGGTGAAGAAGGTGAACGTTACGCTTGCCTTCATCGGTCGGGGCGTTGAGTACAAGAGTCAGGAAGTCACCATGCAGCTTTATCGGACTTGGGTCGGGCTGCATCTGGAGTATTGCGTGCAGTTCTGGTCGCCCCCGTCACAGGGAGGATGTGGGGGCTTTGGAGACGGTACAGAGGAGGTTTACCAGAAAGATGCCGGGATTAGAGGGTTTCAGCTACAGGGAGAGGTTGGACAGACTGGGAGTGTTGTCTCTGGAACGTCAGAGGTTGAGGGGAGACCTGATAGAAGTTTATAAAATAATGAGAGGCGTAGATAGGGTAGACAGTCACAGCCTTTTCCCCAGGGTGGTGATGTCACAGACTAGAGGGCACAGCTGTAAGGTGAGAGGGGCAAAGTTTAAAGGAGATGTGCGAGGCAAGTGTTTTACACGGAGGGTGGTGGGTGCCTGGAACACGCTGCCAGGGGTGGTGGTGGAGGCAGATACGATGGTGGTGTTGAAGAGGCGTTTAGACGGGCGCGTGGATATGCGGGGAATGGAGGGATACGGATCACGTGCAGGTGGCCCAGCGGGTAGAGCTGCTGCCTCACGGCGCCAGAGACCCGGGTTCCATCCTGACTACGGGTGCTGTCTGTGCGGAGTTTGCACGTTCTCCCCGTGACCGCGTGGGTTTCTCCGGGCGCTCCGGTTTCCTCCCACACTCCAAAGACGTGCGGTATTTTAGGTTATTGGCTTGTGTAAATTGTCGCTCGTGTGTGGGATGTAAGTAGTGTACGGAGATGGCTGGTCAGCACAGGCTGGGTGGGCCGAAGGGCCTGTTTACGCACGACGTCTCTAATCGTGCAGTTAGAGGAGATGAGTTTATCTTGGCTTCATGTCTGGCACA
>JAXLNO010005406.1:245909-272002 GCA_038087875.1 Malacoraja senta
AAAGTCAGGCCTATTGAGGCCTCCACAGTTGCCTCTACGGAGGCCCGATGTTCCTGGCCGTTCTCGTCGGGTGCAGTTGCCCCGGCGTCGGGAGAGTCCTCTCAGCGGCTGGGACGTCTGGAACGGCCCATTTCCTACCGGAGTCCGTGGCACCTGAAGCCGACAAGGCCGCGCCGATTTGGAGCTCCGAGGCTCCTGGTGTTAGAGTCGGCGCCGCCGCCCGCGGCTGGCCGCTCCGCAGTCCCGCAGCCCGGAGGTGTTGAGCTCGGCGGACCCCTGTTTCTCGGATTTGCTACCACCTTTGGGGTGGTCTCCTGTTCAAACCCTCAGTCAGTACATGCCGTGTATCGCGGGCACCTAGCGGCTAGGGTAATAGAATAGTGGAGCTCGTACCGCACGGAAATAGAGGGACGTTTCATCATGATCAACCAATAATAGACTATGGGTGCAGGAGTAGGCTATTCGGCCCTTCGAGCCAGCACCGCCTGTTCAATGTGATCATGGCTGATCATCCACAATCAGTACCCCGTTCCTGCCTTCTCCCCATATCCCCTGACTCCGCTATCTTTAAGAGCCCTATCTAGCTCTCTCTTGAAAGTATCCAGAGAACCGGCCTCCACCGCCCTCTGAGGCAGAGAATTCCACAGACTCACCACTCTCTGTGAGAAAAAGTGTTTCCTCGTCTACGTTCTAACTGTGCATATGAATGCTCTGCCTGTCCTATCTCCACGTGTCTTGTACAGTGGAGGAACAGGCCCTTCGGCCCACCATGTCTGTGATGGAACATGATGCCAAGACCAACTCTCAGCTACCTGCATCACCCTCCATTCCCCTCATGTCCAACAGTCGCTTACGCTATCCTACTTGCCTCCACCACTACCCCTGGCGTTGTGTTCCAGGACCCCACTAAGTGTGCCCCGCTCATCTCCATTAATCTTTCCCCCTCTCGCCTTGTCGCTACGCCCTCCAGTATTACATTTTCCACTCTGCGTTAAAGGTTCTGACTGTCTACCCTATCTACGCCTCTAATAATTTCATATCTATCAGGCCTCCCTACACCCTCTGACGCTCCAGAGAAAACAACCCAAGTCGGTCCAGCCTCTCCCTGTAGCTGAAACCCTCTAATCCCGGCATCGTTCTGGTAAACCTCCTCTGCACCGTCTCCAAAGCCCCCACGTGCTTCCTGTAATGGAGGCGACCAGAACTGCACGCAATACTCCAGATGCGGCCTGACGTTCCATGATGGAGGCTGCTGCCCCCTTGTGACTTGTTCCATCCATTACGGGCCTGTCCCACTTACCCAATTTTTTTCAGCGACTTGCCGGCACCGGTCATGGTCGCAGCGGGTCGCCGAAAATGCGAAAAATCCAGCGGCAACCAGAAAAAGGCACGACTCTCATGACACGCAGGGTGAAGCCTGTACGGTCGTGAGTAGTCGCCCAAAGAGTCGTACCTTTTTCTGGTCACCGCTGGATTTTCAACATGTTGAACATTTTCGGTGACCTGCTGCGACTATGACGGGTGCCGGCAGTCGCCGAAACAATCGTGTACGTGGGACAGGCTGTTTCACCCGCTGCATTTCGGGGCATTGATTCTTTTTTTCTTAGCGCAAAAATAATTTAAATTAACTATTTACGAAAACGATATGAATGAATGAATGAATAAGTCTATTGGCCAAGTATTCACATACAAGGAATTTGCCTTGGTGCTCCTCCCGCAAGTGACAACATTGCATACAGTGACAGTTAGGAATGACACATAAAACATTAAACATAAACCGTTAAACATATGTACAGTTAAATACAGACAAACCCACCACCATAATACAAAATAAAGCAAACATTCTTAAATACTGAATATTAAATCACTATTTCCCCATTCTTAGGCATTGATTTTTTTTTAAATCAAAAAAATGTATTCAATTATTCAAGATAATATTTACAATACAATGAAATGAAACAGAACCCACCGCCATAATACAGGACAAACAAATATACTAAATAAAACTACTATACAACTATGTTACAATAGACAACAGGTGCAGGAGTAGGCCATTTGGCCCTTCGAGCCTGCACCGCCATTCAATGTGATCATGGCTGATCATCCCCAATCAGTACCCCGTTCCTGCCTTCTCCCCATATCCCCTGACTCCGCAATCTTTAATAGCCCAATCTAGCTCTCTCTTGAAAGTATCCAGAGAACCTGCCCTCTGAGGCAGAGAATTCCAGACTCACAACTCTGTGAAAAAGTGTTTCCTTGTCTCCTAAATGGCTTACCCCTTATTCTTAAACAGTGGCCCCTGGTTCTGGACTCCCCCAACATTGGGAACCTGTTTCCTGCCTCTAACGTGTCCAAACCCTTAATAATCTTATTAATCATCTTACACTCCTTGTCAAGGATGCATTCAACCCCCTGTGATTCCCAGCGGTCCCGGAAATCCCCCAGGATGCCCATGGACAGCGCGTAGTCCCTCTCTAACACCACCCGGGCGCGGACGTAAACCCGGTAAAACGGCAGGCAGCCGGCTCCGGGCAGAGCCCACTTCCGCCTGGCGCCGTGACTCGCGGTTGGCCAGCTTGGCCAGGCCCAAGAGCAACCCAACCAGGACATCTTCAGCCCTACCCTCTCCCCTACGCACAGGATGTCCAAAGATGAGGATGGTGGATGTGAAGTGCAGCCTGAAGGCCAGGAGCAGCCCTTTTAGCCATTGATTCTTGGTGGGCTGGTCAGGATTGGACACTGGGATGTTGTTGCACGTGGCTGTCTGTCGCCCATGTGGTCAGTAAACCAGCTCTGACTGGAGTGGGGAGATGCAATTGACTGGGGTTAGACTGTCTACTGCTGGAGGCTCTTGCATGGAATGGCCTTTGTCATTGTATCATTGTGTGTGAGTGAAAATGTGGTCTGAGTAGTGGACAGTACTGGCGGGTTAGCCAGCGTGGTCTGTGTAATGGACAGTACTGGCGGGTTAGCCAGCGTGCATTTAGTGATCTGAAGCCCTGAACTTAGTGATCTGAAGCCCTGAACTTTAATTTAGTAAAACTTTACTTCAGAGAGACAGCACGGAAACAAGCCGTTTGGCCCACCGAGTCCACGATCACCCCCAACACTAGCATTATCCTACATTAGGGACAATTTGCAATTTTACCAAAGCCAATTAACCTACAAACGGGCACATATATGAATACGCAAAAAAAAAAAGAAGTTTACGAATAAGGGGTAAGGCATTTAGAACGGAGACGAGGAAACACTTTTTCTCACAGAGTTGTGAGTCTGTGGAATTCTCTGCCTCAGAGGATGGTGGAGGCAGGTTCTCTGGATGCTTTCAAGAGAGAGCTAGATAGGGCTCTTAAAGATAGCGGAGTCAGGGGATATGGGGAGAAAGCAGGAACGGGGTACTGATTGGGGATGATCAGCCATGATCACATTGAATGACGGTGCTGGCCCGAAGGGCCGAATGGCCTACTCCTGCACCTATTGTCTATTGTCTATTGAGAACTGAAGAATAGACAATAGACAACACCCTACACGTCACCCATTCCTTCTCTCCACAGATGATTGTGTTCTGTTGAGTCTTATGTGTATGTACAGTTGGGATGTTTGACTAACGTGGCCGGTACTTGGGCTGTGTGATTGAAGACGGGTTGTAATAAGTACGTCACATTCAGAGCTGGATACCCACTTCCACAGTGTACTGATGGATGATTCACCGATACTCAGTCAATGATATTTCATTGTCACGCGCTTAGGTAGTGATTTTGCTTTTGTTTTCCATTCAATCTAGTAAAATCATACTATAGGTGACGTATCAGGTCGAGACTCTTCTTCAGACCGAAGGAGGAGTCTGAAGAAGGGTTTTGGCCCGGAACGTTGCCTATTTCCTTCGCTCCATAGATGCTGCTGCACCCGCTGAGTTTCTCCAGCATTTTTGTCCACCTTCCAGCACCTGCAGTTTCCAGCACCTGCAGTTCTTTCTTTAAACAAAATCATACTATAGATTAGTTTAGAGATACAGCTTGCAAACAGGCCCTTTGGCCCATCGAGTCCCTGTGGACCAGCGATCCCCGTGCATCAGTTCTATCCCACACACACACTAGGGACAATTTACAGTTTTACCAAGGTCAATTAACCTACAAACCCGCACGTCTTTGGAGCGTGGGGGGAAAACCCACGCTAGTCACGGGGAGAACGTGCAAACTCCGTACAGACAGCACCGGTAGTCAGGATGGAACCCGGGTCTCTGGCGCTGTGAGGCAGCAACTCTACCGCTGTGCCGCTCTATAGAAATGTGATATGCACAATTATAGATTAGTGCAAAAGTGCAACGATTGTAGTGTAATAGACTTTACTGGTTGTAATAGGATTCTTTACTTCACCGAGTACACAAAGAGTCGCCACGTTTCTGGCGCCAACAAAGTTCTGGAGAGAACAATCTTATCTTGGTCTTAAAGGCCCACAAAGAATGGAGTATTGTGTTCAGTTTTGGTCCCCTAATTTGAGGAAGGACATTCTTGCTATTGAGGGAGTGCAGCGTAGGTTTACAAGGTTAATTCCCGGGATGGCGGGACTGTCATATGCTGAGAGAATGGAGCGGCTGGGCTTGTACACTCTGGAGTTTAGAAGGATGAGAGGGGATCTTATTGAAGCATATAAGATTATTAAGGGATTGGACACGCTGGAGGTAGGAAACATGTTCCCGTTGTTGGGGGAGTCCAGAACCAGGGGCCACAGTTTAAGAATAAGGGGTAAGCCATTTAGAACGGAGACGAGGAAACACATTTTCTCACACAGTGAGTGGTGAGTCTGTGGAATTCTCTGCCTCAGAGGGCAGTGGAGGCCGGTTCTCTGGATACTTTCAAATCAGAGTTAGATAGAGCTCTTAAAGATAGCGGAGTCAGGGGATATGGGGAGAAGGCAGGAACGGGATACTGATTGGGGATGATCACCCATGATCACAGTGAATGGCGGTGCTGGCTTGAAGGGCCGAATGGCCTACTCCTGCACCTATTGTCTATTGGATGAAAAAGTCCAAATGTAATTTTCCCATGTAGACACTATGAAGCGCAGTGTCCTGCCTAACTGAAAATGGCACAAGATGCCGGAGTAACTCCGCAGCTCATGGACGGGTGATGTTTCAGGTCTTCATAACCCCAAACGTCACCTACCCATGAGTTACTGCAGCACTGTGTCTTTTCCAGGCCTGTTGTACGTGTAAAGCTACACGGGAACGCGCGCCCTGTGAAGGGGGCACGGAGATGGAGACGGGCTGCGGCTGGTGGATGAAATACAACGTGAGGGAAGGGCTTTTTATAGTTTGGAGGAAGGATAGAAACAAGAGCGCTTGAACACCTGTAAATGTACAAAGGCTTGAGAGTGCGATGGCACAGGGTTAGTTTAGTTTATTGTCACGTCTACTGAGATACAGTGAAAAGCTTTTGTTGCGTACTAACCAGTCAGCAGAAAGACAATACATGATTACAATCGAGCCGTCCACAGTGTACAGTGTGCAATGGAATCATGTTTAGTGCAAGGTACAGTCCGATTAAAAAATAGTCCAAGAGTCTCCAATGAGGTAGATAGTAGTTCAGGACCGCTCTCTAGTTGGTGAGAGGACGGTTCAGTTGCCTGATAACAGCCGGGAAGAAACTGTCCGTGAATCTGGAGGTGTGTGCGTTCGTTTTCACACTTCTGTACCTCTTGCCCAATGGGAGAGGGGAGAAGAGGAAGTGGCCGGGGTGAGCGATTGGTCCGTGATTAAGCTGCTGGCCTTGCTGAGGCAGCGTGAAGTGAATTTGTTCAACATGTTGAAAATCCAGCGGTGACCAGAAAGACGTAACGACTCTTTGGGTGACTGGGGAGACTACTCACGACCATACAGGCGACATGTCGCGGGGTGAAGTTTGCACGGTCGTGAGTAGTGGCCCAAAGAGCCGTACCTATTTCTGTTCGCCGCTGGATTTTCAACATGTTGAACATTTTCGGCGACCTGCAACGACCTATGTCGGGTGCCGGCAGTCGCCGAAAAAGTCGCGTAAGTGGGACAGGCCCATTAGGGTTATAGATATTTGTAGACTCTCATTTGATGCCGGAGAGTGTGGTTGTCCAGACTCTGGCTGTTCTTCACGGTGCTCGGACTTCCCTGCACCCCCAGGTTCCCAGAGCCCTGGGCTCGTCGCTCCCCTTGTCCGTGCTTCGGATGTGTTACGGCAGCTTGTTCTAAACTCCACATTGAATGAGTGACTTCCTCTCCTCAGACACTGGGCTCCTTTCGAAAGTGGGTATGCTGGGAGCAGGCTGTGGGTCCAGTCTACAGAAACCAGGTAGGGGACTCATCCTGAGGTCGGGTAACTGCTCAGTCGCTCGCAAAGCCACGGCAATTTTATTACAGGAGGAAGCTGCTGCTGCTGCTGCTGCCGACTGACTGACTGCGGCGCCTGGTTCTCCAGGTTCCCAACGCAGCTTTGCATCCTCGGTGAAAAAACATGCGCTCCATTGCTCATGCAGGGGCGCCCACCTGCCCTTGCAGCTCCCCCCCCCCCCCCGCTGTTCAACCATGCCCGCATCGCAGCACAGCTCCGCCTCTCAGTTCCAGTCACCGTTTTAGTTTATTGTCACGTGTACCGAGGTACAGTGAAGAGCTTTGTTGCCTGCTAAGCAGCCAGCGGAAAGACAACACATGATTACAATCGAGCCGTTTACTGCGTTATAGATACATGATAAGGAAGTAACGTTTAAGTGAGTAGAGATTTAAGAGTGTGGAACGATTGTAATATGTGGTTGCAGATCTGCCTCTGTGGCCAGCGCGACAAATAGTCGCCTGGGCTGGACGCCATCTTGGAAGCCCTGGCGCATCACCCTGCACTCTGATGTAGGTCTCACCCTTTACACCCTCTTGGTGACCCCTCAACTCTGAGGGGAGAGAGAGACAGAGACACACAGAAAATAGGTGCAGGAGGAGGCCATTCGGCCCTTCGAGCCATTCATTGTGATCGTGGCTGATCGTCCCCAATCAATAACCCGTGCCTGCCTTCTCCCCATATCCCTTGACTCCACTAGCCCCTAGAGCTCTATCTAACTCTCTCTTAAATCCATCCAGTGACTTGGCCTCCACTGCCCTCTGTGGCAGGGAATTCCATAAATTCACAACTCTCTGGGTGAAAACGTTTTTTCTCACCTCAGTCTTAAATGGCCTCCCCTTTAATTCTAAGACTGTGGCCCCTGGTTCTGGACTCACCCAACATTGGGAACATTTTACCTGCATCTAGCTTGTCCAGTCCTTTTATAATTGTATATGTTTCTATAAGATCCCCCCTCATCCAGTGAACACAGAGACACACACACACACACACACAGACACACACACACAGAGCGGGGGAGGGAGAGAGAGAGACTGCAGATGCTGGAATCCTGAGCACAAAACAGACTGCTGGAGGAGCTCGGCTGCTCAGACAAGGGAGTAACCAGGCGACCCTTCATCCTAATGGAGTAGAGGGGAGATTGCTGGTGGGGGGCACCTGACGTGTACAGGTGCATCCAGGTGTGGAGGGCTTGGTCGGGAGAGGAGGCAGGTGGAGGTGTGGGTGGAGAAGATGACAAGATGGGCATTTTAGACATTAGAGAAACAGACCGTTTGGCCCACAGAGTCGGCACCGACCAGCGACCACCCGCACACTAACACTGTGCTACACGCTAGGGACATTTTACAGGAGGCAATTAATCTACAAACCTGTATGACTTTAGAATGTGGAGGGGACCAGAGCACCCGGAGAAAACCCACGTGGTCACCGGGAGAATGTGCAAACTCCGTACAGACAGAACCCGCATTCAGGATGGAGCCCGGGTCTCTGGCTCTGTGGGGCAGCAGCTCTACCCGCTGCACCACTGTGCGGCCCGGGTCGAACTCCATCCAGTGAGGGTCCAACCCGAAACGTCACCTGTCCACTTCCTTCCGCAGGTGCTGCCTGACCCGCTGAGTTCCTCCAGCACTTTGTTTTTGCTTCCGAGTTCTCTTGGCTAGCTTACTCTCGGCACTGACACAAAATTGCCGGAGCAACTCAGCGGGACATGGCAGCGTCTCTGGAGAGAAGGACTGGGTTACGTCTTGGGGTCGAGACCCTTCTTCAGACTCGGTCACATTCTCTGCATCCCTTCACGGACTCAGCCCGAGGATTGGCAGCACTTGGGCCGATGGGGCAGGAACCACGTGGAAGACCAAGCAATGGAAACAGTGAGAGTGAAGAGGCTTCTCAGCAACGCCGTGAGCTGCGCAGCAGATACTGTGGGCAGTTACCCAGGGGTTGAGTGGGAACAATAGATCAGCCATGATTCAACCGCAGACCAGACTCGATGGGCCAAATGGCCTATATCTCCTCTTATGACTTAATTCCCGGGATGGCGGGACTGATGTATGATGAAAGAATGGATCGACTGGGCTTGTACTCACTGGAATTTAAAGGATGAGAGGGAATCTTATAGAAACATATATGTTTAAGAAAGAATGGCAGATGCTGGAAAAATCGAAGGGAGACAAAAATGCTGGAGAAACTCAGCGGGTGAGGCAGCATCTATGGAGCGAAGGAATAGGTGACGTTTCGGGTCGAGACCCTTCTTCAGACTGATGTGGGGGTGGGGGAGCGGGAAGAAGAAAGGAAGAGGCTGGGAGAGCAGGGGAGGGGAAGGAGGGAGAATGCAAGGACTACCTGAAATTGGTAGTCATATTCATAAACCGCCCAAGCGAAATATGAGGTGCTGCTCCTCCAATTTGCGGTGGGACTCACTCTGGCCATGGAGGAGGCCCAGGACAGAAAGGTCGGATTCGGAATGGGAGGGGGAGTTGAACTGCTGGGCCACAGGTTGGTTAGTGCGAACCGAGCGGAGGTGTTGGGCGAAGCGATCGCCAAGCCTGCGCTTGGTCTCACCGATGTAGAGAAGTTGATACCTAGAGCAGCGGATGCAATAGATGAGGTTGGAGGAGGTGCAGGTTAACCTCTGCCTCACCTGGAAAGACTGCTTGGGTCCTTGGATGGAGCCAAGGGGGGAGGTGTAAAGCGACAGGTGTAGCATTTCCTACGACTATAGACGAGGCTCTCACTGCCTGTTCTTGGGCCTGAGATTGGGTCTGTCATTCCAGTCCAAAGAAGGGTCTCAGCTCGAAACGTCACCAATTCCTTTTCTCAAGAGATGGGTGTCTGACCAGCTGAGTTACTGCAGATGTTTGTGTCATTCCAGACTCTGGTCTAGTTGTCACAGTCCCCCCTACACGTTGGCTTCAGGGTTGTCCACCCTGTACACCAAGTGGTCCACCTCCAGCTGGGTGAGAGTCACGCAGGGGTTGAGAGTGTGGAGCTGACCACTGGGCTCTGGCCACGTGCTGACCGGGTGGGAGTGAAGCCCGTGTCCAGTACGACATCACCAGCTCGTTCGTGTCTGGTCCTGAAATTGGAGCAAGGTGTTTTGGGTGTAAAGTTAGGAATGTCTGCACACAGACAGTAGACGTTTGCAACTCTTATGTAAAGGTGGTTCTTTATTCCTTGAAGCACAAGATGCTAGTGGGCAATCTTATAGAGGTGAAATCATGATTTAGTAAGGGCCTCAAAGGTTACAGGGAGAGGGCAGGAGAATGGGATAGACCAGCTATGATTGGATGGTGGAGTAGACTTGATGGGCCAAATGGCCTAATGCTGCTACGATGTCTTGTGAGATGAATAGATAGGTTGAATCCACAGTTTCTTCCTTTCCCCTCCCCTCTCCCCCCCCCCCCCCCTCACGTCCCAGGGTAAACAAATCAAAAGCTAGAGGACATAGGTTTAAGGTGAGAGGGGAAAGATTTAATAGGACCCTGAGGGACAACGTTTTCACACAGTGGGTGGTGGGTGTATGGAACTAGCTGCCGGAGGAGGTAGTTGAGACAGGGACAGTAACAACATTTAAAAGACATTTGGACAGGTACATGGATAGACAATAGGTGCAGGAGTAGGCTATTCAGCCCTTCAAGCCAGCACCGCCATTCAATGTGATCATGGCTGATCATCCCCAATCGGTACCCCGTTCCTGCCTTCTCCCCATATCCCCTGACTCCGCTATCTTAAAGAGCCCTATCTAGCTCGCTCTTGAAAGTATCCATAGAACCGGCCTCCACCGCCCTTGAGGCAGAGAATTCCACAGACTCACAACTCTGTGTGTGAAAAATTGGAGCAAGTCTTGTAGGAAAGTCTTAGAGGTATACGGGTCAGTCGCGGGCAAATGGGGTTAGCTTAGACAAGGCATCTAGGTTGGCATGGATGAGTTGGGCAGAAGGGCCATTTTCTGTGCTGTACGACTAAATAGCAATTGCTGTCTCATTTTAAACGGGGGGTTGATAAGTTGTTGATCAGTGTTTGCAAGGGGGGGTCTCGGCCTACTTGGATGGGGTCTCGGCCTACTTGGGTGGGGTCTCGGCCTACTTAGGTGGTGTCTGGGCCTACTTGGCTGAGGTCTGGG
This sequence comes from Malacoraja senta, assembly GCA_038087875.1. Taxonomy (NCBI): domain Eukaryota; kingdom Metazoa; phylum Chordata; class Chondrichthyes; order Rajiformes; family Rajidae; genus Malacoraja; species Malacoraja senta. Next base: position 256,389 of record JAXLNO010005406.1, read on the forward strand.
CCTACTTGGTTGGGGTCTGGGCCTACTTGGCTGGGGTCTGGGCCAACTTGGCTGGGGTCTGGGCCAACTTGGCTGGGGTCTGGGCCTATTTGGGTGGGGTCTGGGCCTACTTGGGTGGGGTCTGGGACTACTTGGATGGGGTCTGGGCCTACTTGGCTGGGGTCTGGGCCTACTTGGCTGGGGTCTGGTCCTACTTGGCTGGGGTCTGGGCCTACTTGGCTGGGGTCTGGGCCTACTTGGCTGGGGTCTGGGCCAACCTGGCTGGGGTCTGGGCCAACCTGGCTGGGGTCTGGGCCTACTTGGGTGGGATCTGGGCCTACTTGGGTGGGGTCTGGGCTTACTTGGGTGGGGTCTGGGCTTACTTGGGTGGGGTCTGGGCTTACTTGGATGGGGTCTGGGACTACTTGGATGGGGTCTGGGACTACTTGGATGGGGTCTGGGACTACTTGGATGGGGTCTGGGATAACTTGGGTGGGGTCTGGGCCTACTTGGGTGGGGTCTTGGCCTACTTGGGTGGGATCTGGGCCTACTTGGGTGGGGTCTGGGCCTACTTGGGTGGGGTCTGGGCCTCCTTGGGTGGGGTCTGGGCCTCCTTGGGTGGGGTCTGGGCCTCCTTGGGTGGGGTCTGGGCCTCCTTGGATGGGGTCTGGGCCTCCTTGGGTGGGGTCTGGGCCTACTTGGATGGTGGGGCGAGCTTGGGATGCAAGGCCTTTGGCTTCAGTGCCACAATGGTCCCTTTGTCATTGGGCAGCAGCTGTGGCTTTCCACTGACGTCGCACTCTCTGTCTCTCAGGTACGGGCGCCTTCGGCACGTCCACTGGTGGTCTCTTTGGCCAGCCACAGCCCACTGGCAGCCTCTTCGGGACCAAGCCCTTCGGACTGGCCACCACCACACCGAGCACCGGCTTCGGCTTCGCCACCGCCAACACTCTGGGGCAACCCAACACCAGCAGCATGGTGAGTTCAACAGTCATAGCAGAATCAGGCCATTCAGCCCACCGAGGCCATGCAGCCCACCGAGGCAACTCCGTCATTCAATCATGGTTCATCATATCTTTCCCTACACATGACCGATGAAGGCAAGCAAACCATATACCGCCTTTACCACTCTATCTACCTAAGTTGCCTCTTTCAAGGTGCTCTTTGGACCCCAAGATTCCTACATCAACTCTGCCTAGTTCATAAGACTGAGGAGCATTCGGCCCATCAAGTCTACTCCGCAATTCAATCATGGCTGATCTATCTTTCCCTCTAAACCCCATTCTCCTGCCTTCTCCCCATAACCTCTGACAACCGTACTAATCAAGAATCTACCTATCTCTGCCTTAATAATATCCATTGACGGCCTCCACCGCCTTCTGTGGCAATGAATTCTACAGATTCACCTCCCTCTGACTAAAGAAATTCCTCCTCATTTCCTTTCTAAAGGAACGTCCTTTAATTCTGAGTCTATGACCTCCAGACTTAGACTCTCCCACTAGTGGAAACATCCTCTCCACATCCACTCTATCCAGGCCTTTAACAATTCTGTAAGTTTCAATGAGGTCCCCCCTCATTCTTCTAAACTCCAGCGAGTACAGGCCCAGTGCCGTCCAACGCTCACCATATGCTAACCCACTCATTCCTGGGATCATTCTTGTAAACCTCCTCTGGACCCTCTCAATCTGGATTCAGATAACACATCTTGCAACCCCACTGTTTATTGGGGATGGCTGGATATACCTTTGTAAAAACCAGGCAAATCTGAATGTTGAAGAAAGAACTGCAGATGCTGGGAAAATCAAAGGTACACAAAATGCTGGAGAAACTCAGCGGGTGAGGCAGCATCTATGGAGCGAAGGAATAGGTTCCTTCGCTCCATAGATGCTGCCTCACCCGCTGAGTTTCTCCAGCATTTTTGTCTACCTGCAAGCAAATCTGAATGAGCTGTTGCAGTCTGCACCTTCAGATGGACGCAAGAGATCCATGCCCAATGATCCATAAGGGGAATGGGAGGTAGCCAGCTTGGTGGAGTAAGAGGAATTGGAGGTAATCAACTTGGGGTAGTAAGGGATGGGAGGTAGTCAGCTTGGGGGAGTAAGGGGAATGGGAGGTAACCCGCTTGGGGGAGTAAGGGGAATGGGAGGTAGCCAACTTGGGGGAGTAAGGGGAATGAGAGGTAACCCGCTTGGGTAAGTAATGGATGGGAGGAGGCCAGCTTGTGGGAGAAAGGGGAATGGGAGATACCTCCATTGGGGGAGTAAGGGGAATGGGAGGTTGCCGGGAGTAAGGGATGGCAGGAAGCCTGCTTGGGGAGTGAAGGGATCCACGCCCAGAGATCCATGCCCAATGATCCATGCCCAATGATCCACGCCCAGAGATCCGTGCCCAATGATCCATGCCCAGAGATCCGTGCCCAATGATCCGTGCCCAATGATCCGTGCCCAGAGATCCACGCCCAATGATCCACGCCCAGAGATCCGTGCCCAATGATCCACGCCCAGAGATCCACGCCCAATGATTCATAGATACATAGATACATAGAAAATAAGTGCAGGAGTAGGCCATTCGGCCCTTCGAGCCTGCACCGCCATTCAATATGATCATGGCTGATCATCCAACTCAGTATCCCGTACCTGCCTTCTCTCCATACCCCCTGATCCCCTTAGCCACAAGGGCCACATCAAACTCCCTCTTAAATATAGCCAATGAACTGGCCTCAACTACCCTCTGTGGCAGAGAGTTCCAGAGATTCACCACTCTCTGTGTGAAAAAGTTTTTCCTCATCTCGGTCTTAAAGGATTTCCCCCTTATCCTTAAGCTGAGACCCCTTATCCTGGACTTCCCCAACATCGGGAACAATCTTCCTGCATCTAGCCTGTCCAACCCCATAAGAATTTTGTACGGTTCTATAAGATCCCCTCTCAATCTCCTAAATTCTAGCGAGTATAAGCCAAGTCTATCCAGTCTTTCTTCATATGAAAGTCCTGACATCCCAGGAATCAGTCTGGTGAACCTTCTCTGCACTCCCTCTATGGCTATAATGTCCTTCCTCAGATTTGGAGACCAAAACTGTACGCAATACTCCAGGTGTGGTCTCACCAAGACCCTGTACAACTGCAGTAGAACCTCCCTGCTCCTATACTCAAATCCTCTTGCTATGAAGGCTAACATACCATTCGCTTTCTTCACTGCCTGCTGCACCTGCATGCCTACTTTCAATGACTGGTGTACCATGACACCCAGGTCTCGTTGCATCTCCCCTTTTCCTAATCGGCCACCATTCAGGTAATAGTCTACTTTCCTGTTTTTGCCACCAAAGTGGATAACCTCACATTTATCCAAATTATACTGCATCTGCCATGCATTTGCCCACTCACCCAGCCTATCCAAGTCATCTTGCAGCCTCCTAGCACCCTCCTCACAGCTAACACTGCCCCCCAGCTTCGTGTCATCCGCAAACTTGGAGATGTTGCTTTCATTTCCCTCGTCCAAATCATTAATATATATTGTAAATAGCTGGGGTCCCAGCACTGAGCCTTGCGGTACCCCACTAGTCACTGCCTGCCATTCTGAAAAGGACCCGTTTACTCCTACTCTTTGCTTCCTGTTTGCCAGCCAGTTCTCTATCCACATCAATACTGAACCCCCAATACCGTGTGATTTAAGTTTGTATATTAATCTCTTATGTGGGACCTTGTCGAAAGCCTTCTGAAAGTCAATGCCCAATGATCCATGCCCAGTGATCCATGCCCAGTGATCCGTGCCCAATGATCCACGCCCAGTGATTCACGCCCAATGATCCATGCCCAATGATCCGTGCCCAGAGATCCGTGCCCATTGATCCGTGGCCAGAGATCCGTGCCCAGAGATCCGTGCCCAGATATCCACGCCCAATGATCCACGCCCAGTGATCCGTGCCCCGTGATCCGTGCCCAATGATCCACGCCCAATGATCCACGCCCAATGATCCACGCCCAATGATCCACGCCCAGTGATCCGTGCCCCGTGATCCGTGCCCAATGATCCACGCCCAATGATCCATGCCCAATGATCCGTGCCCAGAGATCCGTGCCCATTGATCCGTGGCCAGAGATCCGTGCCCAGAGATCCGTGCCCAGATATCCATGCCCAATGATCCACGCCCAGTGATCCGTGCCCCGTGATCCGTGCCCAATGATCCACGCCCAATGATCCACGCCCAATGATCCACGCCCAATGATCCACGCCCAGAGATCCGTGCCCAATGATCCAACCCAGGACTTCTTCCTGAGGTTCTGGCCAATATCTTGCTCTTCACCCGAGTCATTCCAACAGGTAGACAACAAGATGCTGGAGTAACTCAGCGGAACAGGCAGCATCTCTGAAGAGAAGGAATGGATGACGGTTTTTCGGTCTGAAGAAGGGTCTCGAGCCGAAACGTCGCCCATTCCTTCTCTCCAGAGATGCTGCCTGTCCTGCTGAGTTACTCCAGCATTTTGTGTCTACCTTCCGTTTCAATAGACAATAGGTGCAGGAGCAGGCCATTTGGCCCTTCAAGCCAGCACCGACATTCAATGTGATCATGGCTGATCATCCCCAATCAGTACCCCGTTCCTGCCTTCTCCCCATATCCCCTGACTCCGCTATCTTTAAGAGCCCTATCTAGCTCTCTCTTGAAAGCATCCAGAGAACCGGCCTCCACCGCCCTCTGAGGCAGATTCAGATTCACATTTATTGTCACTTAAGCTACAGTGATATTTAAGTTACCATGCAGCCGTACAAGTAAAAGAACACAACACAATTAATAGAACGATAGAACATAACAAACATCCACCACAGTGATCACTGATGGAAGGTAATAAAGTTCAGTCAGTCTTAAACCAGCACCTGCAGTTCCTTCCAACTCATCCCAACGGGTGAGTGGGTGATACAGAGAAGGTTCACCAGACTGATTCCTGGGATGGCAGGACTTGCATATGAAGAAAGACTGGATAGACTCGGCTTGTACTCGCTGGAATTTAGAAGATTGAGGGGGGATCTTATAGAAACGTACAAAATTCTTAAGGGGTTGGACAGGCTAGATGCAGGAAGATTATTCCCAATGTTGGGGAAGTCCAGGACAAGGGGTCACAGTTTAAGGATAAGGGGGAAATCTTTTAGGACCGAGATGAGAAAATCATTTTTCACACAGAGAGTGGTGAATCTGTGGAATTCTCTGCCACAGAAGGTAGTTGAGGCCAGTTCATTGGCTATATTTAAGAGGGAGTTAGATGTGGCCCTTGTGGCTAAAGGTATCAGGGGGTATGGAGAGAAGGCAGGTACAGGATACTGAGTTGGATGATCAGCCATGATCATATTGAATGGCGGTGCAGGCTCGAAGGGCCGAATGGCCTACTCCTGCACCTATTTTCTATGTGATGACTACACAGCTGGTAGTGGAAGCCTGCTGTGTGTGCAAGTGGCTGATGTTTCCAGCGTTGGAGTTCAAAAAAGACATCGATATGAGGAATTGCCAGTGCTGGTTCACAAAGCAATTGCTGGATTACGTCACCGGGTGAGGCAGCATCTCTGGACAAAACAGGCAGCAGACGTTTCGTGTCAGGACCCATCAGATTGGTAGCGGAGAACGGGCTGTAAAACCAGGAACTGCAGTTAGACACAAAATAGTGGAGTAACTCAGCGGGAATAAATGCTGAAGTCATTCAGGCAAAGATCATTCCCCACCCGAAACGTCACCTATTCCTTTTCTCTAGAGATGCTGCCTGTCCCGCTGAGTTACTCCAGTATTTTATGTCTTCCCCCCATCATCGGGAACATGTTTCGTGCCTCTAGTGTGTCCAAACCCTTAACAATCTTATATGTTACAATAAGATACCCTCTCATCCTTCTAAACTCCAGAGTGTACAATCCCAGCCGCTCCATTCTCTCAGCCTATAACAGACCCACCATCCCGGGAATTAACCTGGTGAACCTACGCTGCACTCCCTCAATAGCAAGAATGCCCTTCCTCAAATTAGGGGATTTTTTTCCATTTCACTCGTCACTTTAACTTCATGCTTCATGTAAGTAAGTAAGTTTTATTTATACAGCACGTTTTAAATCAACTGGCGTTGAAACCAAAGTGCTTTACATAAAATAAATAATATGTTTCCGTACATCCATAGAAAAAGATTAAAAAAAGAAAAATGGACACAACACATTATAGCATTCAACACAAACGTCTTTTATGCCTGTTGGCAGAACAATGTCCTTCCTGGGATAATTAAAGTTGGATGGTGTTGTACGGTGGATGCGAGGGCGTTTGGATTTATCTCACTGCCTGTCCCGTCTGTGCCTCACAGAGTTTATTTGGAACGGGACAAGTGTCTCAGTCCGGAGGGATTTTTGGAACCAACACTAACACCACAGGCACGGCATTCGGTGCCGCCGGCAGCCTGTTTGGCAACGCCAACGCTGCCTTCACCAACGTCAACAACGTAAGTACCGCCGGCTCGTCAGCCACCGCCGTGGGCTCACAGAAACATGGGTGCAGGAGTAGGCCATCCGGCCCTTCGAGCCAGCACCGCCATTCAATGTGATCGTGGCCGAGCATCCAAAACATGTTCCCGATGTTTGGGGAGTCAGATTCAGATTCAGATTCAGATTCAACTTTATTGTCATTGTGCAGTGTACAGTACAGAGACAACGAAATGCAGTGTCCAGAAACAGTTTAGGATTAATGGGTGAGCCATTTAGAACGGAGACGAGGAAACACTTTTTCACACAGAGAGTTGTGAGTCTGTGGAATTCTCTGCCTCAGAGGGCGGTGGAGGCCGGTTCTCTGGATACTTTCAAGAGAGAGCTAGATAGGGCTCTTAAAGATAGCGGAGTCAGGGGATATGGGGAGAAGGCAGGAACGGGGTATTGATTGGGGAATGATCAGCCATGATCACATTGAATGGCGGTGCTGGCTCAAAGGGCCGAATGGCCTACTCCGGCACCTATTGTCTATTGTATAGTAAAAACGTTGTCGGTTAAGTGTCTTCTGTAAATTGTCCCAAGTTGTAGGACAGTACCAGTGATCACTGGTTGGCGCAGACTCGGTGGGCTGAAGGGTATATTTTCACGCTGTATCTACTCCAAACTAAACTATCACATCTACCACCACCGCTACTCCTGGCAGCGAGTTCCAGGCACCCACCACCCTCTGTGTGCGACACATCTGCTTTAAACTTTGCCCCTCTCACCTGAAAGCTGTGCTCAGTATTCTTGTATCGGGACCATCTACACCTCACGCTGCCTCGGCAAGGCCAGCAGCATCATCAAGGACCAGTCTCACCTCCGGTCACTCCCTCTTCTTCCCTCTCCCATCAGACAAAAGGTGAAAACAGTTTCAGGGACAGTTTCTTCCCGACTGTTATCAGGCAACTGAACCATCCTACCACAACCAGAGAGCAGTGCTGAACTACTATCTACCTCTTTGGTGACCCTCAGACTATCCTTGATGGGACTTTACTGGCTTTACCTTGCACTAAACGTTATTCCCTTATCATGTATCTGTACACTGTAAAAGGCTCGATTGTAATCATGTATTGTCTTTCCGCTGACGGGTTAGCACGCAACAGAAGGCTTTTCACTGTAGCTCGGTACACGTGACAATAAACTAAACTGAGCTGAGCATTTCCACCCTGGGGAACGGCATCTTGCCAGGGTCCACGCCCCACCCTCAGCGACAGTCTGGTGCAGACTTTGTTCAGAGTCATTGAGTTATCGAGTGATACAGTGTGGAAACAGGCCCTTTGGCCCAACTTGCCCACACCGACCCACATGACCCATCTACACTAGTCACAGAGTGATACAGTGTGGAAACAGGCCCTTTGGCCCAACTTGCCCACGCCGGCCCACATGACCCATCTACACTCGTCATAGAGTGATACAGTGTGGAAACAGGCCCTTTGGCCCAACTTGCCCACATGACCCATCTACACTAGTCATACAGTGATACTGTGTGGAAACAGGCCCTTTGGCCCAACTTGCCCACACCGGCCCACATGTCCCAGCTACCCTAGTCACCGAGTGATACAGTGTGGAAACAGGCCCTTTGGCCCAACTTGCCCACATGACCCATCTACACTAGTCATACAGTGATACAGTGTGGAAACAGGCCCTTTGGCCCAACTTGCCCACACCGGCCAACATGTCCCAGCTACCCTAGTCACCGAGTGATACAGTGTGGAACAGGCCCTTTGGCCCAACTTGCCCACACCGGCCAACATGACCCATCTACACTAGTCACAGAGTGATACAGTGTGGAAACAGGCCCTTCGGCCCAACTTGCCCACACCGGCCAACATGACCCATCTACACTAGTCATACAGTGATACAGTGTGAAACAGGCCCTTTGGCCCAACTTGCCCACACCGGCCAACATGACCCATCTACACTAGTCACACAGTGATACAGTGTGGAAACAGGCCCTTCGGCCCAACTTGCCCACACCGGCCAACATGACCCATCTACACTAGTCCCACTTGCCTGCGCTTGGTCCATATCCCTCCAAACCTGTCCTGTCCATGTACCTGTCTAACTGTTTCTTAAACGTTGGGATAGTCCCAGCATCAACTACCTCCTCTGGCAGCTTGTTCCATACACCCACCACCCTCTGTGTGGAAAAGTTACCGCTCAGATTCCTATTAAATCATTTCCCCCTCACCTTGAACCTATGTCCTTTGGTCTTCGATTCACCTACTCTGGGCAAGAGACTCTGCCCGATCTATTCCTCTCATGATTTTATACACCTCAATAAGATCGCCCCTCATCCTCCTGCATTCCATGGAATAGAGGCCCAGCCTACTCAACCTCTCCCTGTAGCTCACACCCTCTAGTCCTGGCAGCATCCTTGTAAATTTAAGTTGCACTACTCGCTTATGGTCTCGGGCAAGTCAGTTTCAAGGGGTGGAATAAGACAAGAGTTTTGCGCAGTTTTCTCACCGGCTGAGGGGTTAAAATAGGGATGTGCGCAGGTTCGACCTGAATCCTGAGCCTCCGTGTTCTCCTAGTTTTTAGTTTCAGAGATACAGCGCGGAAACAGGCCCTTCGACCCACTGAGTCTGCACCGACCAGCGATCCCCGCACACTAATACCATCCGACACACACTATCGCCATCCTGCACACATTAGGGACAATTTACACTGACACCAAGCTAATTAACCTACAAACCTGTACGTCTTTGGAGTGTGGGAGGAAACCAAAGATCTCGGGGAAAACCCATGCAGGTCATGTGGGGAATGTACAAACTGTACAGACAGCACCCGTAGTCGGGATCGAACCTGGGTCTCTGGCGCTGTGAGGCAGCAGCTCTACCGCTGCGCCAACTTTAGAAAGGAGACGAGGAGGAATTTCTTTGGCCATGGGGTGGTGAATCTGAGGAATTCATTGCCACAGACGGCTGTGGAGGCCAAGTCATTGGGTATATTTGATAGACAGGTTCTAAATTAGTACGGATGTCAGGGGTTATGGGGAGAAGGCAGGAGAATGGAGTTGAGAGGGAAAAATAGATCAGCCATCAATTGAGTGGCGCTGCAGGCTCGATGGCTGGCAAGCCTAATTCTGCACCTGTCACTTATGATTCTCTCTCTCTCTCTCTCTCTCTCTCTCTCTCTCTCTCCCTCCCTCTCCCTCTCTCTCCACAGACCCTGTTTGCCGCCAAGCCCGCCGGATTTGGCACGGCGACCACCACTGCTTCCACCTTCGGCGCTGCCGGTGCTGGGCTGTTCGGGGCCAAGCCAAACCTGGCCATCGGAGCCGGCGCTAACACCTCAAACTTTGGTACGTATGCGGCAGTCTCTGCGACTTCTTGCGTCTCCCCCACCCCGTCCCCAGCCAGCTCTGTCCCCTTTCTACAAGAAACACCCAGTTTAGAAGGATGAGAGGGAATCTCATTGAAACATATAAGATTATTAAGGGTTTGGACACGCTAGAGGCAGGAAACATGTTCCCGATGTTGGGGGAGTCCAGAACCAGGGGCCACAGTTTAAGAATAAGGGGTACGCCATTTAGAACGGAGACGAGGAAACACTTTTTCTCACAGAGAGTTGTGGAATTCTCTGCCCCAGAGGGCGGTGGAGTCCGGTTTTCTGGATACTTTCAAGAGGGGGTTAGATAGGGCTCTTAAAAATAGCGGAGTCAGGGGATATGGGGAGAAGGCAGGAACGGGGTACTGATTGGGATGATCAGCCATGATCACATTGAATGGCGGTGCTGGCTCGAAGGCCCAAATGGCCTACTCCTGCACCTATTGTCTATTGTCTTCCACCACAAACTACCAGCTCATGCAGAAGCAGCATCCCTGGAAATCTCAGCCGGTCGGGCAGCATCTGTGGAGGGAAATGCACAGTTGACATTTGGGATTGGAACCCTTCTTCAAACTGATCGAAGCCCAATCCATCTGAAGAAGGGTCCAAACCCGTAATGCTATCTGTCTATTCCCCTCCGCAGACGCTGCCTCACCTGCTGAGTTCCTCAAGCACTTTGTTTATCACTGGAGACGCCAGCATCTGCTGCGTCTCGCTTTTGTGGGGTCTTGCTGCTAAATCTCTAAAGACCCTCCCTGGTCCAGGTTGACAGTGGTGTAAGACCCTAGTCCCTAGTGCAGATGTGCAGAGTTCAGGAAACATAGAAAATAGGTGCAGGGGGAGGCCATTCGGCCCTTCGAGCCAGCACCGACATTCATTGTGATCATGGCTGATCGTCCCCAATCAATAACCCGTGCCTGCCTTCTCCCCATATCCCTTGACTCCACTAGCCCCTAGAGCTCTATCTAACTCTCTCTTAAATCCATCCAGTGACTTGGCCTCCACTGCCCTCTGTGGCAGGGAATTCCACAAATTCACAACTCTCTGGGTGAAAAAGTATTTTCTCACCTCAGTCTTAAATGGCCTCCCCTTTATTCTAAGACTGTGGCCCCTGGTTCTGGACTCGCCCAACATTAGGAACATTTTTCCTGCATCTAGCTTGTCCAGTCCTTTTATAATTTTATATGTTTCTATAAGATCCCCCTCATCCTTCTAAACTCCAGTGAATACAAGCCTAGTCTTTTCAATCTTTCCTCATATGACAGTCCCGCCATCCCAGGATCAATCTCGTGAACCTACGCTGCACTGCCTCAATCACAAGGATGTCCTTCCTCAAAGAGCCTGGTGGTTGCTGGGAAGAAGCTGTTCTTGAACCTGGGAGGCCACGGTTCTCAGGCTCCTGTACCTTCTTCCCGATGGCAGCCTGCATGTGTGTGTGGAGCAGACCAGCAAACAGCGCAGCAGTGCTGTCCTCCGCCCCCCTGGTGGAGGGCTAGACCTCACGGCCCTCGACAACAGCACATTGAACTGACTACAGCGTCTGGAGGCCGTTACCTAACCTCTGCTGCCTCAAACGCAAGAAGAAGAAGTAGTTCCCGATGGTAGCAGCGAGAAGAGAGCGTGGCCAGCCTGGTGTGGGTCTCTGACGATGCCGACTGCCTTTTTGAGGCAGCGACTCCTTAATCCTTTGCATGGTGGGGAGGTCAAAACCTGTGATGGACCGGGCAGTGTCCACAGCTCTCTGTAGACCCCTTGTATGGTGGGGAGGTCAGATCCCATGGGATCCCCCCATTCCAGGGCCTCCAGAATGTCGGCGCTGACTGCAGGGTCCAGACCAGGAAGCAAGGGCCAGATCTTGTCGCTTTGAACCTGCCAAGCTCCCGTGTGAATCCTGGGTGGGGTCGGGCAGTGTGACGTGTGGCCCCGTTGTGGAGACATATAATGAGCATTTGTCAACACTGGGCCTGTACTCGCTGGAGTTTAGAAGAATGAGGGGGGGCCTCATTGAAACGTACAGAATAGTGAAAGGCCTGGATAGAGTGGATGTGGAGAGGATGTTTCCACTAGTGGGAGAGTCTAGGACTAGAATTAAAGGACGTTCCTTTAGGAAGGAGATGAGAAGGAATTTCTTTAGTCAGAGGGTGGTGAATCTGTGGGATTCTTTGCCACAGCCGGCTGTGGAGGCCAAGTCAGTGGATATTTTTTTAAGGCAGGGACAGATAGATTCTTGATTAGTATGGGGTCAGGGGTTATGGGGAGAAGGCAGGAGAATGGGGTTAGGAGGGAGAGATAGATCAGCCATGATTGAATGGCGGAGTAGACTTGATGGGCCGAATGGCGTAATTCTGCTCCTATCACTGACGACCTCATGAAACGCTCACCTGTGCGTCTGCTTTCCCAGGATTTGGAACCAACGTGGTGACGGGCGGACTGTTTGGGAACAAGCCCGCAGCTGGAGTGCTGGGGACCACCCTCGGGGCTGGCTTTGGTACAGGTGAGTGGGTGGGCGATGGGTGTGGGCGCTGCCAATGTTTCATGGCCAGGGGGAAATGTGGGTGTCCTACCTGCCCCCCCCCCCCCCCCCCGGGTGGAGGTGGGCTGGACAGCCCCCCAGTGTCTGCCCGGTGGAGGTGGGCTGGACAGCCCCCCAGTGTCTACCCGGTGGAGGTGGGCTGGACAGCCCCCCGGTGTCTGCCCGGTGGAGGTGGGCTGGACATCCCCCCAGTGTCTGCCCGGTGGAGGTGGGCTGGACAGCCCCCCGGCTTCTGTGAGGACCTGGTTATGTACTCACTGGAGTTTAGAATCAAGAAAACAAACTCAATGCCAGCATTTATATCAAGAGGGCTTGTACACAAAAACAGGGATGTAATGCTGAGGCTCTATAAGGCTCTGGTCAAGCCACATTTGGAATATTGTGAGCAATGTTGGGCCCCGTATCTGAGGAAGGATGTGCTGGCTCTGGAGAGGGTCCACAGGAGGTACAAGCCCGGGACATTATTAGTCGTGGAGAGAGGAGGAGAAGACAGTTGTCGTGGTTACAGGTGGGAGTGGAGGCGAGGGGGTGGACTGACTGGGCACCCTGAGGGAGGGGGAAGGGAGGGGGGGAGGGAGAGAGGGAGGGGGTTGTACGTGCAGTGTTTCCTCTCTAACCGTGGTGCCGTGCCTTGCTTCCTAGCTCTGGGAGCGGGGCAGACCTCCCTGTTCGGCAGCACGCAGCCCAAGATGGGCATCACGTTGGGAGCCGGTGGATTTGGGGCGGGAGCGTTCAACGCCGGCACTGCCGGAGTGGGGTTCGGGGCGCCGCAGGCCGCCATGTGTAAGTGACCATCGCAACCCGTGTCCGTCACCTCTGCCCCGTTAAACCTCTGCTGCCGGCCTCTGCAGCCCGCCTAGACGCACGTCCCCCTCACTTCCCATCGCTGTCAGCAACGGTCTGCTCCAGTTATAGAGCTACAGCGCGGAAACAGGCCCATCCGCCCACCGAGTCTGCGACGGCCAGCCATCCCCGCGCACCAACACTATCCCACACACAATAGACAATAGGTGCAGGAGTAGGCTATTCGGCCCTTTGAGGCCAGCACCACCATTCAATGTGATCATGGCTGATCATCCCCAATCAGTACCCCGTTCCTGCCTTCTCCCCATATCCCCTGACTCCGCTATCTTCAAGAGCCCTATCTAGCTCTCTCTTGAAAGCATCCAGAGAACCGGCCTCCACCGCCCTCTGAGGCAGAGAATTCCACAGACTCACCACTCTCTGTGTGAAAAAGTGTTTCCTCGTCTCCGTTCTAAATGGCTTACCCCTTATTCTTCCTAGACACACTAGGGACAATTTTTACATTTACACCAAACCAATTAACCTGCAAACCTGCACGTGTTTGGAGTGTGGGAGGAAACCCGTGATCTCGGAGAAAACCCACGCAGGTCACAGGGAGAACGTGCAAACTCCGTACAGGCAGTGCCCGTAGTCAGGATGGGACCCGGGTCTCCGGCGCCGTGAGGCAGCAACTCTACCGCTGCGCCACCGTGCTGCCCCAGGCGCTCACTCCTCAGAAAGTTGCAGGTTCCAGACAGAATCTAAGCACAACCTCCTGAATGCACTCGGCCAGGCACTGCAGAATGGTGGCACGGTGGGTAGAGGTGCTGCCTCACCGCGCCAGAGACCCGGGTTCCACCCTCGACCCGAAACGTCACCTATTCCTTCGCTCCATAGATGCTGCCTCACCCGCTGAGTTTCTCCAGCATTTTTGTCTACCTTCGATTTACCAGCATCTGCAGTTCTTTCTTAAACATGGGTGTTGTAGTTATAAGTTCATAAGTTATAGGAGCAGAATTAGGCCATTTGGCCCATCATGTCTACTCCGCCATTCAATCATGGCTGAACTATCTCTCCCTCCTAACCCCATTCTCCTGCCTTCTCCATATAACCTGGCACCCGCACTGATCAAGAATCAATCTATCTTTGCGTTAAAATTACCCATTGATTGTCCTCCACAGCCTTCTGTGGCAATGAATTCCCCAGATTCACCACCCTCTGGCTAAATAACTTCCTCCTCATCTCCTTCCTGAAGGAACCTCCTTTAATTCTGTGGCTGTGCCCTCTAGGCCTAGACTCTCTCACTAGTGGAAACATCCTCCCCACATGCACTCTATCCAGGCCTTTCACTATTGAGGAAGTTCTGGTTTCCTGTAGCTGCGGGTCCCTGTCCCCTGATTCGAGCTCTGGTTTCCTGTTGATGCGGGTCATTGTTCCCTGATTCAAGCTGTAGTTTCCTGTTGCTGCGGGATCTTGTCCCCTGATTCGAGCTCTGGTTTCCTGATGCTGCAGGTTTTTGGCCCCTGATTCGAGCTCTAGTTTTCTTTTGCTGCGGGATCTTGTCCCCTGATTCGAGCTCTGGTTTTCTTTTGCTGCGGGATCTTGTCCCCTGATTCGAGCTCTAGTTTTCTTTTGCTGCGGGATCTTGGCCCCTGATTCGAGCTCTGGTTTTCTGTAGCTGCGGGATCTTGACCCCTGATTCGAGCTCTGGTTTTCTGTTGCTGTGGGTCATTGTACCCGGATTCGAGCTCTGTTTTCTGTTGCTGCGGGTTTTTGTCCCCTGATTCGAGCTCTGGTTTTCTGTTGCTGCAGGTCTGACGGATCCCACTGCCTCGGCTACACAGCAGGCCGTGCTGCAGCAGCAACTCAACGCTCTGGCCTACACCCCCTTTGGAGACTCCCCGCTCTTCAGGAACCCTATGGTGGACCAGAAGAAGAAAGAGGAGGTAAGCCTCCCCCCCCCCCCCCTGTCCTACCTCTAACACAGAAACATAGAAAGTAGGTGCAGGAGTAGGCCATTCGGCCCTTCCAGCCAGCACCGTCATTCAATATGATCATGGCTGATCATCCAGAATCAGTACCCCCATTCCTGCTTTCTCCCCATATCCCTTGATTCCGTTAGCCCCAAGAGCTAAATCTAACTCTCTCTTGAAAACATCCAGTGAATCGGCCTCCACTGCCTTCTGTGGCAGAGAATTCCACAGATTCACAACTCTGGGGTGAAAAGTTTCTCCTCATCTCAGTCCTAAATGGCCGCATTGCCCAGTGCAAATGCCCCCCCCCCCTCCCCTCCCCCACCCCCACAAGGTGAGAGTTTGATGCTGAGCCAATATCCAATAGTAGTAGGCCCCTGTTGACCATGGGTGACCATGGGTGATGGATGCATCCTGGTTTGTCCGATGCAAGCCTGGGCGATCGATGTCATATGGAGGACAGACAGGCTGTTGCCCATGCAGCACGTCCCCCCCTCTCCACGTCGCTGATCGATCCAAAGGAACAGCAG
>JAXLNO010005407.1:0-22500 GCA_038087875.1 Malacoraja senta
GGTCCAATTGTGTGCTGGTCACTTTAGATATTATACTGAAAATATTTACCCAGAATTTTTAATTTTTATACAGTTGCAAACATATGAGATAAGGTAGCTTCTAAATGTTGACATTTATCACATACTAGGTGAGATATGTTGAAAGATTTTATGTAATTTTGTTTTTGAATAATGTAACCTATGTATTACTTTAAATTGTATTAAAGAATGTCTGGCGCAATTAACACCACCCTACACACACACACTAGAAACATTTTTTTTACATTCATACCAAGCCAATTAATCGACAAAACCTGTTCCTTTTTTTGGAGCGTGGGAGGAAACCAGAGAGATCCCGGAGAGAAACCCACGCAGGTCATGAGGAAAATGCACTAAACTCCGTACAGACAGGCACCCGTAGTCGGGATCGAACCCAGGTCTCTGGCACTATAAGCGCTGTATAAAGCCGCAACTCAACCGCTGCGCCACCTACTACGCCCCGATCTTCTTTGGTAACAGGTAATTTTTGGCAGTTTTGGGCCATGCTGGTTTATTATGTCAACGTGAAAGATGAAAGAAGACATACAGGTCGCTCATGTTTATAGAGGTCTCGGCAAGATTTAAGCAATGTTTTATTGGGGGCATTCGCCACTTTTCCATCCAATACTTCATGTATCAATCTTAATCAATCATAATTGAGAGTTCAACATACAGGAATAACTCAGTGGGTCAGGCATCATCTCTGGAGGCCGTGACTAGGCGATGTTTTGCGTCGGGAACCGACACGAAAAGTCATCTATCCATTCTCTCCAGAGATGCTGCCTGACCCACTTAGTTACTCAGGCCCTTTGTGTTTTGCTCAAGATTCCAGCATCTACAGTTTCCTTGACATGTCGTAAGGTCATAAGTGATAGGAGCAGAATTGGGCACATTCAGCCCATCAAATCCACTCTGCCATTCAATCATTGGCTGATCTAGCTCTCCCTCCTAACCCCATTCTCCTGCTTTCTCCCCATAACCCCAGGCACCACGTACTAATCAAGAATCTATCTGTCTCTGCCTTAAAAAATATCCATTGACTTGGCCTGCACAGCCCTTCCGCGGCAAAGACCACCACAGATTCACCACCCTCTGACTAAAGAAATTCCTGCGCATCTCCTTCCTAAAGGAACATACTTTAATTCTGAGTCTTTGACCTCTAGTCTTAGACTCTTCCCACTAGTGGAAAACATCCTCTCCACATCCACTTTGTCCAAGCCTTTCACTATTCGGGTAAGTTTCAATGAGGTCCCACCCTCATTCTTCTAAACTCCAGCGAGTACAGGCCCAGTGCCGTCAAACACTCATCATATGTTAACCCACTCATTCCTGGGATAATTCCTATAAATCTTCTCTGGGCCCTCTCCAGGGGCCAACACATCCTTCCTCAGATATGGTGCCCACAAATTGCTCACAATACTCCAAACGTTGCCTGACCAGCACCTTATTGAACCCTCAGCCTCACATCCCCATTTTTTTTTTGTATTCTAGCCCTCTTGAAATAAGTATATTTCCATTAGTTGAGAATACTGATTGATGAAAAGTGCTGTCTCTTTTTAAATCGTCTATGGGCAAAATGTTGGTTGTGAGAATGAAATGAAAAAACACCAGTCGTTGTGGAATAAATACTTTGGCAGCAAACTCACTAATAGCTGATCAATCATCACTTACGGATGATCTTAAATTGGGAATTTTGAACAATAAGGAATGCAAATAAACCAGTAGTCAAGGGTTCAGATCCAGAAGCAAACTTTTACTTAACACTGAAGGTGTCCCAGAGGACATAGGTTCAAGGTGAAGGGGAAAAGATTTCCATAGGAATCTGAGGGGTAACTTTTTCACTCAAAGGGTGGTGGGTGTATGGAACGAGCTGCCAGAGGAGGTAGTTGTGGCATGGGACTATCCCACCGTTTTAAGAAACAGTCAGACAGGGCTGCATGGACAGGACAGGTTTGGAGGGATATGGACCAAACGCAGGCAGGTTGACTAGAGTAGATGGGACATGTTGGCTGGTGTGGGCAAGTTGGGCCGTAGGGCCTGTTTCCACGCTGTATCACTCCATGTGACATTTACTCATGCTTGCTTTGTAATAAATAATACGCTGTGATTTGTTTTCGATTGGGCTGTGTTGTGAGGAAAGAGAGTGATTAATATTTCACATGACAACAAAATGTAGACGCCAACCTTCTTTGCCTAATTGCCTTAAGGGCCTGTCCCACGAGCATGTGACTGCATGCGGCAAGCGCGACCAAACCGGAAGCGGGGGCCGCGCGGAGGAGTCGAGCGATCCCCGTACAGGGCCTGTCCCACGAGCATGCGGCTGCATGCGGCAAGCGCACACCAAACCGGAAGCGGGGGCCGTGTCGAGGAGGTCGAGTGTGACGTCAAGATGGCGTCGAGGCGGTCCGCACGGCCTCGATGCGGCTGCGGGGCGGCAGGCCGTTGCCGGCGCGGAATTTTTGAACAGTGTCAGTTTTTCGGAGCCCCGCGCGATGTCGGGACCAGCTCCCGCACAACTCCATACGGCTCTGGCGATCGAAAGTGGGACCAGCACGGCCCCCGCTTCCGGTTTGGTCGCGCTTGCCGCATGGAGTCGCAATGCTCGTGGTGACAGGCCCTTTAATGAAGGTGACTATCTAAACGTTGTACGAACGAACGACAAATGCTGGTTTACACCGAAGATAGACACAAAATGCTGGAGTAACTCTGCGGTGTTAGGCAGCGTCTGGAGAAAAGGTGATGTTTCGGGTGGTGACCCTTCTTCAGCCTGCAGAGGGGACGAAGTTGTTCCTGAGTCTGGTTTTGCGCACTTTCAAACTTCTGTACCTGACAAGAGTACGGAGAAGGAATGACCGGGATGGGATAAGTCTTTAATTATGTTGGCTGCTTTTCCGAGGCATCAAAGTGTAGATGGAATCAATGGTGGAAACTCTGGTCTGTGTCACGGACTGGGCTACATCTACTGGGTGGCACGGTGGCGCAGCAATAGAGCGACAGCCTTCCAGCGCCAGAGACCCGGGTTTGATCCTGACAGTGGGTGCTGTCTGTACGGAGTTTGTACGTTCTCCCCGTGACCCTGCGTGGGTTTTCTCAGAGATCTGGGATGGCAGGACTTTCATATGAAGAAAGACTGGATAGACTCGTCTTGTACCTCGCTAGAATTTAGAAGATTGAGGGGGAGATCTTATAGAAACTTACAAAATTCTTAAGGGGTTGGACAGGCTAGATGCAGGAAGATTGTTCCCGATGTTGGGGAAGTCCAGAACTAGGGGTCGCAGTTTAAGGATAAGGGGAAATCTTTTAGGACCGAGATGAGAAAAACATTTTTCACACAGAGTGGTGAATCTCTGGAATTCTCTGCCACAGAAGGTAGTTGAGGCCAGTTC
Source organism: Malacoraja senta (assembly GCA_038087875.1). Lineage (NCBI taxonomy): Eukaryota > Metazoa > Chordata > Chondrichthyes > Rajiformes > Rajidae > Malacoraja > Malacoraja senta. Next base: position 3,405 of record JAXLNO010005407.1, read on the forward strand.
ATTGGCTATATTTAAGAGGGAGTTAGATGTGGCCCTTGTGGCTAAAGGGATCAGGGGGTATGGAGATAAGGCAGGTACGGGATACTGAGTTGGATGATCAGCCATGATCATATTGAATGGCGGTGCAGGTCTCGAAGGGTCGAATGGCCTACTCCTGCACCTATTTTCTATGTTTTCTATGTTTCTATCTACGGTTTCCTCCCACAGCTCCAAAGACGTTCAGGATTGTAGGTTTATTGGCTTGGCTTGGTTTATGCCTTCTGCAGTTGTATAGAGCCCTAGTGAGACCACACCTGGAGTATTGTGTGTGCAGTTTCGGTCCCCTAATTTGAGGAAGGACATTCTTGCTATTGAGGAGTGCAGCGTAGGTTTACAAGGTTAATTCCCGGGATGGCGGGACTGTCATATGCTGAGAGATTGGAGCAGCTAGGCTTGTACACTGGAGTTTAGAAGGGATGAGAGGGAATCTCATTGAAACATATAAGATTGTTAAGGGCTTGGACACACTAGAGGCAGGAAACATGTTCCTGATGTTGGGGGAGTCCAGAACCAGGGGCCACAGTTTAAGAATAAGGAGTAAGCCATTTGGAACGGAGACGAGGAAACACTTTTTCTCACAGAGAAGTGGTGAGTCTGTGGAATTCTCTGCCTCAGAGGGCGATGGAGGCAGGTTCTCTGGATGCTTTCAAGAGAGAGGTAGATAGGGCTCTTAAAAATAGCGGAGTCAGGGGATATGGGAGAAGGCAGGAACGGGGTACTGATTGGGATGATCAGCACGACACATTAATGCGGCTGCTTGAAGGGCATGGCTACTCTGTGATTGGGTGGTTAGCGGATGTGATGTTCGGTGGGTGTGGATGGGGAGTGTGCTGCTTGATGTGTGCTACTCCTGACCTATTGTCTCTTGTCTATTGTCTATCGGTATCAATGTAAAATTGTCCATAGTGGGTGTATTGTAGCGTTAGTGTGCTGGGATCGTTGGTCAGTGTAGACTTGGTGGGCTGAAGGGCCTGTTTCCACGTTGTATCGCCCGAACTAAACTGCTTAAGAAGGAACTGCAGATGCTGGAAAAAATCGAAGGTAGACTTTTGTGTACCTTAAACTAAACTGCTCCTCACTCTGCAGTTTCTTGCTCTCAATATGCAACGTGAAATTTGGTTTCCTCAAACGTCCATTTTTGGGGAAAAGAAAATGATTCCCGAAAGGTTTCTCTGGCTGTGTGCTGGCTGCGACTGCTTTTGTTTCTCCTAACCGGAAGCTTCGATGCAGAAATCGTCCTTTCGACGCAGTTCTAAGTGATTGAATTACTGCACAGTGCTTGCATTACTTCAGTCCTGCCCTTCAGAGAATTCCGTGTTCGCATTTGAACCCCACTGCGTCCTACCTAACTAAATATTTAAAAGCTTTCTGAGTAGCAAAATTGGAAATTGTCCAGTGTGGCAATTATCAATGACTACTGGGGTAGTTTTTTTAATTCAAAAGTGTAGTAAACTGCCAACTTTTTTTTTCCAATGATTCTCTATTTTCATTAAAAGGACACAGTGTCATTTTTTTTTTTTTAAATCCGAGAAAATGCAGGTTTTCTACATTGGTGTAAACAGCTGAATCACTTAAGGTCAATAAAGGATACGGGAGCCAAAACAGTCCTTAGGGGGGAGCCCTGGACCAGAAAGAGAGTTCTCAGTCAATCCAGTTTACGATCTCTCAGCTTGCTGAGTATACTTCAGCAAGGGGCAGTCTGGAGAAGGGTCTCGACCCGAAACGTCACCCATTCTTTCTCTCTCCAGAGATGCTGCCTGTCCTGCTGAGTTACTGAGTTACCCCAGCGTTTTTGTGTCTATCTTCGATTTAAACCAGCATCTGCAGTTTCTTCCTATAGCATTACAGTATAGTTTAGTTTAATTCAGTTCAGTTCAGTTCAGTCTAGTTAGAGATACAGCGCGGAAACAGGCCCTTTATCCAAATCTAGTCCACACCGACCAGCGATCCCCGCACATTAACACTACCCAACACACACTAGGTGACAATTTTACCATTAACCCACAAACCTGTACATCTTTTGGAGTGTAGGAGGAAACCGAAGATCTCGGAGAAAACCCACGCAGGTCACGGGGAGAACACATGGACAAGCCCCCATAGTCAGGATCGAACCCGGGTCTCTGGCGTTTTGTGTCTGTCTACGAGACAGGCAGCATCACGGATAGAAGGAATGGGTCGAGACCCTTCTTCAGACTGAGAGTCAGGGGAGAGGGAGACACAGAGATAACCCTGGGGTTACTCCAGCATTTTGTGTCTATCTTCGGTGTAAAGCAGCATCTGCAGTTCCTTCCCGCACCCTCCAGAACACTTGCAATGTGTGGATATTGAGCTGGTGAACTCACTTACGCAAAATCTGTTTGGTTTGGGGCTTTTGATGATTTGCTCAGAATTGAGTCAGCAAAATAGGGAATGGGTAAATGGTTGAAAAAAGAATTGTGTTCTAACCCAATTATATATGAGTTGATACTTAGACAATATTTATTGACAAATACCTAATGAAGGAGAGTTTCTAGAATCCCCTTGTGTCTCCTAATCTCTGGACCAAGTAATTAGGTGCAGTGCACCAATTTGTAAATTAAGATTTATGCAGTGTTAGAGACAGCTTGCTGTCACGGCACCTACTCCTACGAATGAAAATGTTGCTTTGTGAGAGATAGCAGGCGGCTTACTGCAAGAATACGCAAAGTTTAAAAACTACTAGCTTGCAACTGGAATATACTTGGGTTTTAGCGTTGCGTGCGTGTGGAATTAAATGTAATCTTCTTTGTCAGCAAATACCAGTAGTTTGTCAACAGGACCCTTGCATTTTCGTAATAGCTTTCCCAATGGTGAATGAATCAGCTTCTAACTACCTTGTGAACTTCAAGGGTTAGTTAGTGGGTGGCACGGTGGTGCAGCGGTAGAGTTGCTGCCTTACAGTGCTTACAGAGCCTGAGATCCGGGTTCGATCCTGACTACGGGTGCTGTCTTTATGGAGTTTGTAGGTTCACCCTGTGACCCGCATGGATTTTCTTGGAGATCATCGGTTTCCTCCCACACTCCAAAGATGTACAGGTTTGTAGGTTAATTGTGTTGGTATAAACATGGTATAAGTGTAAATTGGCCTCCGTGTGTGTGTGTGTGCTGTGTGTGTGTGTTTGTGTGTGTGTGTGTGTGTGTGTGTGTGTGTGTGTGGTGTGTGTGTGTGTGGTGTGTGCGTGTGTGTGTGTGCGTGTGTGTGTGTGTGTGTGTGTGTGTGTGTGTGTGTGTGTGTGTGTGTAGGATAGTGTTAATGTGCGGGGATCGTTGGGTCGGTGGGGACTCGATGGGCCAAAGGGCCTGTTTCCCGCGCTGTATCTCTAAACTAATTGGCTTGGCATAAATGTAAATCATCCTAGTGTGTAGGATAGCATTAATGTGCGGGGATCGCTGGTTGGTGTGGACTCGGTGGGCCGAAGGACCTGTTTTTTGCACTGTACCTCCAAACTAAACCAGACATGTTGGGCAGTGAGTCAGACTGTTTGTAGGGTCCAGTATATGACCTAACCTTTGTGTTACATGGAATCAATAATGCTGATATCAATACAGCTAAAGTGGACCACAATGTATTCTAGTTACACAGTCGGGTCTGGATCCAGAATGAACAGTAGAATCAAGTTTCTGCGTATATGTTGCCAGTGCATTTCCTCTTATCCAGGCTGTAGAACACCACATGATATTTCTCACTCTACCACTTGAGACCCCTTGAAATGTGATCAAGTCTGCCATTGTAATCGACCTCTTGGAGAGAAAACTGCCTTCCGATTGATATTGTCAGCACCACAGTTACTCGTGTTTTAAAAGATGCCACTGTCATTCTGATGTCTCTTCAGAAGACACTTTTCCCCTGCTTGTCGTCATTGGTCAAGTCAACAATATTACAAACAGCATTACCGTCTACATTGTTGTGAGCTGTTTTATTTGGACAGAAAAGACTTTGACAAGGTCGCTCCTGCAAACACAAATCACATAATTTGTGCTAGTCTAATGGCCCCTGTCCCACGGTACGAGTTCATTCCAAGAGATAGATAGATAGATAGATAGAATAGAATCTTTATTTGCCACACGACCAGGGTTGGTGGTATTTGGGTTCGGTACATGATGGTACACTGCTTTAGTCACATTAACACTAATAACAACACAGATCATAATAATAAAGTGCATCCATACCACATCACAAATTCACAAATCTCACCAACAAATACATAGTGCAAAAAGAACAGACAAAAACCATAGACAAGACACTGTATACATCAAAGTCAAAAAGTTATTGGAGGGAATTAAGTGTTCTTATTGCTGAGGGGAAGAAACTGTTTTTAAAACGGGTGGATTTTGTAGCAAGTGACCTAAGGCGCCTCCACTAAGCTCTCCCCGAGTTTTAAAAAATCAAACTCGGGGTAAGCACGTGAGAATGAACGTAGCGGGTACGTCGGAGCTCGGGGACGTCTCTTAGCGGCTCGTGACGCACTAACGGCAGGTACTCGGGAAGACTCTCGCTAACGCAGGTAAGCACGGGAAGACTCGTGAAGATTTTTCAACATGTTGGTGAAAATGTCCACGAGAGCCCCGAGTACTGACAAGTGGCCATTACCGTAAATCTCCGAGTTCGAATCAGGGCAAACTCGGGAGAGCTCTTGAGAATGAACTCGTACCGTGGGACAGGGGGTTTAAGTATAAGCCAAATTTTGGACAAATGATAAACATATCAGGCAAAAGATATAGAAGTGTGAAAACGCACACCTCCAGATTCAGGGCCAGTTTCTTCCCAGTTGTTATCAGGCGACTGAACCATCCTATCACAACTAGAGAGCAGTCCTGAGCTACTATCTACCTCTTTGGTGACCCTCGGACTATCCTGGATCGGACTTTACTGGCTTTACCTTGCACTGAGCGTTATTCCCTTATCACGTATCTATACACTGTAAATGGCTCGAATGTAATCATGTGTTGTCTTTCCGCTGACTGGATAGCACACAAGAAAAGCTTTTCACTGTACCTCGGTACACGCGACAATAAACTAATCTGAACTAAAGTATGCTTTGCAAAATGTTGTCAAATAAAGTTAACGTTAAATTATTTGATACCAACCTTTGCCTTTTGAGGGCTCATCCAGTACCTCACGCTTTCTTCAGTCATGTTACTTGGTAGGAACACGGGTGTCATGTTGATGTAACAAACACAAAGGGGTACATTCTGCACCTGAAGACAAAGTAAAAGAACATCACCAGTTATTTTTTTTGGTCTAGTTTTAGTTTAGAGATACGGCATCGAAACAGGCCTTCGGCCCACCCACCCCGTCCGCACTGACTAACGGTGGAGTTGCTGCCTCACAGCACTTGAAGCGCCGGAGACCAGGGTTCGATCCCGACTACGGGTGCTTGTCTGTAGGGAGTTTGTACGTTATCCCCGTGACCTGCGTGGGTTTTATCCGAGATCTTCGGTTTCCTCCCACACTCCAAAGACGTACAGGATTGTAGGTAACTTGGCTCGGTAGAAGTGTAAATTGTCCGTAGTGTGTGTAGGAGTGTGTAGGAGAATGCAGCTGCTCGACTCATTACCCACACCAAAATCTGGCACCAACATCACCCCAGTTCTCAAAGAACTTCACTGGCTTCCCATTTCCCACCGGATCACCTACAAAAATCCTGGTCCTCACCTACAAAGCCCTCAACAACTTGGCCCCTCCCCCTTATCTCACTGACCTCCTCTCCCCCTACCAACCCTCACGGTCCCCTCAGATCCACATCAGCTGGTCTCCTCTCCACTCCGAAATTAAACCTCTGCACTTTTGGAGGCAGAGCCTTCTCCAGGGCAGCTCCCAGGCTCTGGAACTCCCTCCCACAACTGATCCGAAATTCTGAGTCCCTCACCATCTTCCAGTCCCGCCTCAAGACCCATCTCTTCACCTCTGCATACCCTTAGTCCCATGTCCCCCCTCCCCTTTGCATCTCTGTCTTACTGCTCAATTTGGTTTTGTTTATTCTTGACTCTCAATTGTAAAGCGACTTTGAGTCCTGAAAAGCGCTATATAAATAAAATCTTATTATTATTATTATAATGTATGGGGATCGCTGGTCGGTGGCGGACTCGGTGGGCCTACGGCCGCTGTTTCTGCGCTGTATCTCTAAACTAAACCAAACGTATCAACATCACATGTTCAAAGTCACTGCAGAATAGTTTTTGAGTGAGCACGAGGAAAATCTCCAAGCATAGAGACTGAAGAAGGGAATTTAGTGCATTCTATTTTCATATGGTGTTATTCCAGTCACAGTATACCGTGATGCATGGTGGTGTTTGTTTCATTGTGTGAGACTGAATACATTGACAATCAGGCAATGGCAATCAGCAGGCTCAATCAGTATGTAGACCACCAATAATGTTCCTATTAAATCTGACCTTGATTTAAAACCTTGCCCCACCCGCTGAAAAGACTCAGAGAGCCATGCAGGGTGGAAACAATGGCCTCTACATGCCCACATACCGACCGACATGACCAATCTACACTAGTCCCTCCTACCTGTGATTAGAAGGCCCATATCCTTCTAAACCTGTCCTATCTGTGTACCTGTCTAATTGCTTCATAAACATTGAATGAATGAATGAATGAATGAATGAATGAATGAATAATTTATTGTCACATGTGACAAGTCACATTGAAATTCTTTGCTTGCTTACCAAGGTATGCAAACAGTCGCTACATAAGGGTGCCGCCAAAGTTACAGAGTATACACAGTGTCCACACCAGGTCCCACTTTGTAATAAGAGGCGCTGTTCCTCCAATTTGCGTTGGGCCTCACTCTGACAATGGAGGAGGCCCAGGACTGAAAGGTCAGTGTGGGAATGGGAAGGGGAGTTAAAGTATTTGACAGCCGGGAGATCACGTAGGCTAAGGCGGACGGAGCGAAGGTGTTGAGCGAAACGGTCGCCCAGTCTACACGTGGTCTCACCGATATATAACCTGGAACAGCGGATACAGTGGACTCTTTGGTGCAGAAAAATTACATTTGGAGATTGACACAAAACGCTGGAGTAACTCAGCGGGACAGAGAGCATCTCTGTAGAGAAGGAATGGGTGACGTCTCGGGACAAGATCCTTCTTCACTCGACCCGAAACGTCACCCATTCCTTCCCTCCAGAGATGCTGCCTGTCCCACTGAGTGACTCCATCCAGCATTTTGTGTCTATCTTCGATGTACAGCAGCATCGGCAGTTCCTTCCTACTCATTGCAGTTAAGAATCTCTTCAGTGCATTACCTATGCCATAACCATCTTTGCAGCTCAGTCGTATGTGTGTGTTGAGATGGTGAGGATGAGGGCAGTCTCCCTTCATTGAGCTGCACACCTGTAGTGAGCCGTTCCACGTCCCATTCATCTGGCATCGAATCACGTTGACAGGTTCCTGGAGTAAATGACACAGGGATGTCCTTAATTCATGCTAAATCCTGCATGAAAATGTGCGTAGCTATCCGAGCTCCCATGTGCAGCATTGAAGCAGTATTAAGTGTTTTGTTTACTTTAGAGATACAGCGAGGAATCAGGCCCTTCAGCTCACCAAGACCGCGCCGACTAGCGATCCCCGCACACTAACGCAATCCTACACGCACGAAGGACATTTTACAATCTTTACCCGAGCCAATTCACCTGCAAACCTGCACGTCTTTGGAGTGTGGGAGGAAACCGGAGCACCCGGAGAAAACCCATACAGGAAACAGGGTGAACATACAAGCTCCGCACAGACAGCACCCGTGGTCAGGATCGCACCTGGTTCTCTGGCGCTGTAAGGCAGCAACTCTACCGCTGCACCACCGTGCCGTCCGAAAGTGCTTCAATCTGTTTTGATTGTGGTATCAATATTGGTCTTACGGTGCTACAGAGCGGCACGGTGGCGCAGCGGTAGAGTTGCTGCCTTACAAACGCCAGAGATCCTGACTGCGGGTGTTGTCTGTACGGAGTTTGTACGTTCTCCTTTGTGACTGCGTGGGTTTTTACCGGGTGCTCCGGTTTCCTCCCACACTCCAAAAGACGTACAAGTTTTGTAGGTTAAATGGCTTAGGTAAAGATTGTAAATTGTCCCTCGTGTGTGTAGGATAGTGTAATGAATGGGTGTCACTGGTCGGCGCGGACGCAATGGGCCAAGGGCCTGTTTCCTTGCTGTATATCCAAAGCAGTGGTTCTTATCCTTTTTTGCACCAGTCCGCGCATATGTGCACAAAATACTGTATGTACCTATGTTAGGTTCCTAAACATGGACTCAACAAATTGATATGTTATTTATGACCCCTTCATGACCCCCAGCAAAGCCCCACACGCCCCCCATAGGGAGTCACGACCCCCAGGTTAAGAACCACTGAAAACTGAACTAAAACTGAATACTCCTCTTTGGTCTTCAGGTGAAGAATAACAGTGGGCAATGGAATATAAATAACGTACGTGCACTGTGCTCACTTATTCGCATGCACCTATAACTGTTCCCATCAATGGCCTGTACAGTGTTCTGATTTATTGATCCATCAAAAGGCAATTGTGCTTCTAAAACTATCCAATGTCTGTTTGTGTGAACTTCAAACCCAAAGAAGTCAGCACATTTGGAAAGATAAATACAGGGAAAATAAAACTGTGCAACGAGCTGAGCTGAGAGGCTTTGAGGCCATGTTAGAACTTTGGCCAAAACCAGAGCCATTGCCTTGGACCACGGCCACAAATTCCATTCCCTCATCAGAGAGCTAGAATACAAATGCTGAGGCTCTACAAGGCGCTGGGCAGGCCGCATTTGGAGCATTGTGAGCAATTTTGGGCACCGTGCCTGAGGAAGGATGTGCTGGCCCTGGAGAGAGTCCAGAGCAGGTTTACAAGAACGATCCCAGGAATGAGGGGGTTAACTTATGACGAGCGTTTGACGGCACTGGGCCTGTACTCGCTGGAGTTTAGAAGAACGATGGGGACCTGATTGAAAAGTACCGAATAGTGAAAGGCCTGGATAGAGTGGATGTGGAGAGGATGTTTCCACCAGTGACTAGAGGTCACAGCCTCAGAATTAAAGGACGTTCTTTTAGGAAGGAGATGAGAAGGAATTTCTTTAGTCAGAGGGTGGTGAATCTGTGGAATTCTTTGGTGTGCAGGCCAAGTCAATTAATATTTTTAAGGCAGAGATAGATAGATTCTTGATTAGTGTGGGTGTCAGGGGTTACGGGGAGAAGGCAGGAGAATGGGGTTAGAAGGGAGAGATAGATCAGCCATGATTGAATGGCAGAATACACTTGATGGGCCGAATGGCCTAATTCTGCTCCTATTACTTATGACCTTATGGCATTATGATATCTGATTCTGTTGCCTCTGCAACCTCACTTGTTCCTGAGGTGAGGTCCTACCCTCATACCCCATCACCTAAGACTACCTACTCTTGCATTGATTGGTGCAAGAGCAGCACTGGAGACCTGGGTTCAATCCTGACCTCGGGCACTGTGGAATTTGAACGTTCTCCCCGTGACCGCCTGGGTTTCCTCCGACGTCCCAAAGACGCGCAGGTTGGTGGATAGATTGGCCGCTGTTAATTTCTCCCCAGTGGATGAGAGAGTGGGATAAGAAAGAACGAGCGTGGATGGGGGATGGATGGTCGGCGTAGACTCTGTGGACTGAAGGGCCTGTTTCCATGCTGTCCCTTTCAAATCAATCAAATGTCGGGGTTTATATGGAGAAGGCAGGAGAATGGGGTTAGGAGGGAAAGATAGATCGGCTGTGATTGAATGGCGGAGTAGACTTGATGGGCCGAATGGCCTAATTCTGCTCCTATCACTGATGAAATGCCTGTATCTGTCACAGCCTCAGGGGACTGGATCCCTCATGCATGTTTATAACTGGGTCCATTGCAGTTCCTTCACTATCACTGGATCTAAATCCTGCTAACAGTGGGTAGCAGAGAGAAGATCTACCTTCCACTCCATACTTCAAAGTCAGGATGATTTGTGACGGTGTTTCTATATAAATGACCTACTTGTCCTTCTCGCTGGAAGAAAGCGAGGTTTCGTCAGGGTGAGGGTTAAACAAGGCTGGGACCTCAAAATCGCAGAGGTGTTTGTTCTGCAGGAAGGGACTGCAGATGCTGGTTTAAACCAAAGGTAGACACTAAATGCTGGAGTAACTTAACGGGACAGGAAGCATTTCTGGAGAGAAGGAATGGGAGACGTTTCAGGTCGAGACTCTTGGTTAGGGATAAGGGAAACGAGAGATATAGACGATGATTCTGTCAGAGCTTGTGGCGAAACATTACTAATTTCCCATGGATTAGTTCACTCGCTCATTAAACAATATAGGTAGCAGCGGCAATTCACAATGGCTATGCCATGAAATACAAAAAAACCTACGAACAGGTCCACCACCGATTTTCTGGCACCTCCTATATTTACTCCTCCATTCACTCCAAAGATGTACAGGTTTGTCAGATAATTGGCTTGGGTTTGTACACTTTGTATAAGTGCAAATTGTCCCTAGTGTGTGTAGGCTTACGTTAATGTGCGGGGATCGCTGGTCGGTGGGCCGGAGGGCCTGTTTCCGCGCTGTATCTCTAAACTAAAATAAACTAAAAAATCACAAGAGCATGGTTGGAATCTTCCCCGGAAATCCCCCTGAGAACGTGGAGCCTAGGCCGGGTGAGGCGGCCGACCTCAACCTCAGCGGGACGTTGAGGCAACCCAATCGGCGGGTCGAACTTGCCCCCCTGCAGCCGGGGCTCTGGAACTCCGGGCCCGGACGGAGCCGGCTGATCCATTCCCGTAGCCGTCTTCCGAGGCCGACTTTGTAGGCCGGTATCTCGGCCCCCTCCCCCCCCCCCTACTCCACCCCCCCCTCAGATGCTGTGACAAAAGATGCCAGAAAATCAGTGGTGGACCTGTGCGGTAAAATACAAAAAATAAAAATAAAGCGGCTGGCTTTGAATATTTTAAAAGATCTGCTCTGCATTTTTAACTAAGTGTGACATTCCACAACACAGATGCAACATTTAAACATTCTGTAGAATCTCGCCTGTTTTTAAAAACATGTAGGATTCATTATGTTTTAGTGCAGGACTGTGTAAAAGTACCTGGAGAAATAGGGTCCCCAGGTTCCTAATACATGCTCCCAGGTGAAGCTCTTGGTGCTAAGGACGGCTGTGTCGTAAAATATACGTCAGGGTGTTGTCGGAGATATTAACTCCCACCACTGGAAATAAACTCATTCATTTAACCCGGTCATCTTCACTGCCATTGATAAAAACATTGGGATTCGGACGGACATCCCAGAAGAGCAACCCCCCCCCATTCACCACAACTCCATTAACAAGCATCCAACTGCACTAAAAACAGTTTGCATCGCACATTAGAAAGTCTCAGACAGTGATGTGAGTCTGTCGGCTGAGAGAAACCCTCGTAAAACGGGGGGTGGGGGGGGGGGGGGGAAACCTTGTTAAAGTTTTGTGAGGTAAGATTAGCGAGGAAGTGTTCCTTTCTCCAACAGGCGGTAATATTTCGCCTTTACAGTTTTCCCACTTAAAAGCCAATTTTCTCAACTTTCCACACATAAAGCGTTTTTTTTTGCAATCCTCGTTACTTACGGTCTGGTTGTTGGCATCGCTGCAGTTCATCCAGCAGTCACTGTTGAACTGGAAGCCATTGGTACAATGGTAAGTGCCGTGAAACTTTGCTGGGAGTGCCTTGCACATGACAGGGGCACAAACTCCTGGCTGCCAGCTCCCGTCCTCTGTGCACTTAGTCTTGAAAGACCGCCTTTAAAAAGTTTAAGAATCAACAAATCAGGAAACCGAACGCATTGGAGAGTTATGGGCCTCGCCCACTTAGGCGATTTTTTTTTAGGCATCTACAGGCGACTAGTTTGTTGCGACATGTTCGCCGGTGATCGCCGGGAGTACTCTCTTCAGTCGCGCAAAGAGTCGTAGCGTCTTTCTGGTTGCCTCTAAATTTTCAACATGTTGAAATATTTTCGGTGACAGTGGGTTTGACGCCATTGAGCGTAGCTTGACTTCTCCTGACGTAGGTGCTGTCGTAGGTTGTCGCCAGGATGACGTAGGATGTCGCCGTTTTTTCGGCGACCTGCTACGACTATGACAGTCGCCGGCAGTTGCCTAAAAAATCGCCAAGTGGGACAGGCCCATTAGCCCTCTCAAGGCCTCTTGATTCATCTCACAAAGACGATTTCTAAACTGTTCACTTTCGACCACGTTTTCTCACAGAATAACAGCATGCATCATGTGTAGGAAATGAACTGCAGATACTGGTTGACACCAAAGACAGACACAAAATGCTGGAATAACTCAGCCGGACAGGCAGCATCTCTGGAGAGAAGGATTGGGTGACGTTTCAGGGACGAGACCCTTCTTCAGATCCTTCTTTGGAGCGAGCATAATCTGCTTTAAAGATACTCCACCGCTCTTCAGGATGTAACACAGGGATGTGAAAGGGGTGGACGGGATTACGAGAAAGTTTGCACTAACCAAGAGAAAAGTTTAGTTTAGTTTAGGTTGGAGAAACAGCATGGAAACAGGCCCTTCAGCCCATCGAGTGTCCGCCAACCACCAATCACCCGTTCACACTAATTCTATGCTATCCCACATTCTCTACCACTCCCTCTGCACGAGGGCCAAATGACCTGCAAACCTACACGTCTTTGGGGATGTGGGAGAAAACCGGAGCACCCAGAGGAAACGCGTGCAGCCACAGGGACAACGTGCAATCTCCACACAGACAGCACCCGAGGTCAGGATTGAACATTGGTCTCTGGCGCTGTGAAGAAGGGGCTCTGCCGGCTGCACCACTGTGCTGGGGTCATGTGGAGTTTGCACGTCCTCCCTGGGATCTTATGGGTTTCTGAAGATGCTTCAATTTCCTCTCATGCTGCTAATTACCCCTGGTGGATCGGAGAGTGGTAGAATCTGGGTGGAATTGAAGGGAATGGGAGAACAAAATGGACTGGCGTCAGATTGCTTTGAATGGGTTCTTGATGGTTAGGGAGGCACGGTGGCGCAGCGGTAGAGCTACTTACTGCCTTAGATCTGGTTTCGATCCTGACTACGGGCGCTGTCTGTACGGACTTTGCACGTTCTCCCCGTGACCTGCGTGGGCTTTCTCCGAGATCTTCAGTTTCCTCCCACTCTCCAAAGACGTACAGGTTTGCAGGTTAATTGGCTTGGTATAAAATGTAATATTGTCCCTAGCGTGTGTAGGATAGTGTCAATGTATGGGGGTCGCCGGTCAATGCGGACTCGGTGGGCCGAAGGGCCTGTTTCCGCGCTGTATCTCTAGACTAAAACTGAACGGCAGATGCTGGTTTCCACCGAAGATAAACACAAAACGCTGGAGTAACTTGGCGGGTCAGCCAGCATCTCCAGATAAAAGGAATAGATGATGTCTCGGGTCGGTGGTTAGAATGGATTTGATGGACAGGGGGCCTTTTTCCACACTGAATAGCTTCAGAGCTCCACACTGCATGATATGGGATAGCGAGTGCCTATGACAGAATGAATTTGTAGCCCAAGTAGCCGAAAACTGGGGAACATAGGGAAGGAATTGAGAAGCTTTGAGGCTGAGGTTTGTGGAGGGAATTCGCTTCATGTGGGAGACAACTAAATGCTTGGCATTCACCCTAATGAGAGCACAGCTCGCCAAGATTAAATTACAAATCCTCTCGCAAACTGTATTTACAAATTTAGAATAACATACACTGGATCTTTGCAATTTTTTTAACCTGTGTTTTCAGGCACCGGACAGAAATAGAAAAGTCCACAGTAAATGGAAACTTTTTTAAAAAAGTGAGCGATTTAAATTGACATTTATACTCTCTGTTGATGAAATATTTCAGCAAGAGTACATTCGCATTCAAAAGCCGGATGCAAATTCAGAATCAAATTACAGTCCTAAAGCGAAATCCTGAGTTAAATAGGAGGTCAATAGATATCATGAAAGTATTATGCAAAGGTTATATTGCATTCTATTAGTATGCAACACCAGACGTTTACATAGTCTGAGTTCTAGTGTTCTAACATTTCATTTGCTTTTTTTTTTCAATGGTACATTTAAACTTGCCATGACTTTCTGCTTTTTTTATTTGAAAAAAAAAAATGGTATTTCTTTCTTTAATTTATGCAACAATCCTAGCTCCCTTCCAAAATCTGGCAAAAGTGACCGGGATTGTTTCCTCTCTTGTCAAGACTAACGAGCTTGGTAAGTGGGATGTGGTTGACAAGTGGTTGATTGGTCACTCCAGTCAGCATGCTTCCGAAGGGCAGCTGGTGGGGAATGAATGGAATTGATTTTCAACAGGGTATGTTGCTCCAAACTGACGGCGGTTGGGCTTGATTAGCCCATTATTCACTCCGTCAAATCCCGCTTAACCCACCCTGCGATGGCTTCAGCTTGTTGTTATCCTAGACTAACGGGCCTGTCCCACTTACGCGATTATTTTCGGCGACTGCCGGAACAAGGTACGACTCTTTGGGCGACTACTCACGACCATACAGGCTTCATCCCGCGACATGTCGCCAGGGTGTCGCCTGTATGGTCGTGAGTCGTCTCCTCAGTCGCCCAAAGAGTCGTAGCGTCTTTCTGGTCCCCGCTGGATTTTCAACATGTTGAAAAATTTCGGCGACCAGCGACAACCTATGACGGGTGCCGGCAGTCGTCGAAAAAGTCGGGTAAGTGGGACAGGCCCATAACTGGAATTGCACTGTTGGTTTGCTGCTAGTGTTTGACTTTAGAGATACAGCGCGGGACCAGCGATCGCCCCGTACACTGGCGCTATTCCACACACACCAGGGACCATTCAAAATGTTACCGAAGCCAATTAACCTACAGACCTGTTCGCCTTTGGAGTACGGGAAGAAACCGGAGCACCCGGAGAAAACCCACGTGGTCACGGGGAGAACGTACAAACCATGCAGACAGCATCCCGTAGTGAGGATCAAAGCCGCGTCTCCGGTGCTGTAAGACAGCAACTTTACCGCTGAGCTAGCGTGCAGCCCTGCAAGAAGATGGCAGAGCGTGTTCATGAACTAATTTTCGCCTCTGAGTTCAGTTTATTTTAGTTTAGTTTAGAGATACAGCGCGGAAACAGGCCCACCGGGTCCGCGCCGACCAGCAATCCCTGCACATTAACACTGTCATTTTTTTGTAACATTTACCAAGCCAATTAACCTACATACCTGTACGTCTTTGGAGTGTGGGAGGAAACTGAAGACCTCAGAGAAAATCCACACAGGTCACGGGGAGACAGGGGGAAAATTAAGTCCCGGTATGAAATGCTGCATCAACATCCCCGACAACCGAATGGTATGTTGGCCTTCATAGCAAGAGGATTTGAGTATAGGAGCAGGGAGGTTCTACTGCAGTTGTACAGGGTCTTGGTGAGACCACACCTGGAGTATTGCGTACAGTTTTGGTCTCCAAATCTGAGGAAGGACATTATAGCCATAGAGGGAGTGCAGAGAAGGTTCACCAGACTGATTCGGATGTCAGGACTTTCATATGAAGAAAGACTGGATAGACTTGGCTTATACTCGCTAGAATTTAGGAGATTGAGAGGGGATCTTATAGAAATGTACAAAATTCTTATGGGGTTGGACAGGCTAGATGCAGGAAGATTGTTCCCGATGTTGGGGAAGTCCAGGACAAGGGGTCACAGCTTAAGGATAAGGGGGAAATCCTTTAAGACCGAGATGAGGAAAAACATTTTCACACAGAGAGTGGTGAATCTCTGGAACTCTCTGCCACAGAGGGTAGTTGAGGCCAGTTCATTGGCTATATTTAAGAGGAAGTTAGATGTGGCCCTTGTGGCTAAAGGGATCAGGGGGTATGGAGAGAAGGCAGGTACGGGATACTGAGTTGGATGATCAGCCATGATCATATTGAATGGCGGTGCAGGCTCGAAGGGCCGAATGGCCTACTCCTGCACCTATTTTCTATGTATCTATGTATCTATGATGCTGTCAGATTTGCACTCTCTGCATTTGCGCTCGAGGGAAGAACAATATATAACCGTTGGTAGATAGACACAAAAAGCTGGAGTTACTCAGCGGGAGTCTGAAGAAGTCTGCAGTCTGAAGATGGGTCTCGACTCAAAACATCGCCCATTCCTCCTCTCCAGAGATGCTGCCTGTCCCGCTGAGTTACTCCAGTTTTTTGTGTCTACCTTCAGTTTAAACCAGCATCTGCAGTTCCTTCCTACACACATCCGTTGTGTTCATCCCAGTGACTTTGCTGTTATGTTTTCCTTATTCTCTCAGCGGGATCCTCGGCAAGGTCGACCCAAAATGTCACATGTACACTAGTCCGATGTTATGCCAGTTTTGCAACCTACACACCAGGGGAAATTTACAGAAGCCAATTACACCCCAGCAGTACGAACATTGACTTCTCTAACTTCAGCGTCACCCAATCCTTCTCTCCAGAGAGGCTGCCTCACCCGCTGAGTTACTCCAGCATTTTGAGTCCACCTCCGTCTATCACTTGCCAGCTCTGGCCCCAAGTCCTTCCCCTCTCCTCATTCCACCAGCTAACTCCCTTCTACTCCGTCAGTCTGAAGAAGGCTCCCGACCCGAAACGCCATCTGTCCATTTCCCTCCTCAGACGTTGCCTGACCATCTGAGTTTTTTTTTTTTTTAATTTATTTTTTATTTAATTCTCTATTTCGAACAGAATCAAAGAATAAAAAGCAAATGTGAAACAGCTTACAAAAAAACAAGACAAGAATATTTATAAAGTGTCGTAAACACTTAAGTGTTCCTTCAGTATGTTGCTTTTACTCAATATTCCATCTTCCACTGTCTCTTGTGCCTTCTTAGAGTCATAGAGTGATACAGTGTGGAAACAGGCCGCTCGGCCCATCTTGCCCACACCGGCCAATATGTCCCATCAAAACCTGTCCTTTCCATGTGTCTGTCTAATTGGTTCTTAAACGTTGCGATGGTCCCTGCCTCAACTACCTCCTCTGGCAGCTCATTCCATGCACCCACCACTCTTTGTGTGAAAAGGTTATCCCTCAGATTCCTATTAAATCTTTCCCCCTTCACCTTAAATTTATCTTCTTGAAAATAATCTCTGTGGGTGCCAAATGAGAGTTCCTCAACGTTTAGATTAGTTTAGTTTAGAGATACAGCACGGAAACAGGCCCTTCGGCCCACCGAATCCATGCCGACCAGCGACACGGACACTATCCTACACAGACTGGGGACAATTTACAATTTTACCAAAGCCAATTAGCCGACAAAACCTGCACGCCTTTGGGGTGTGGGAGGAAGCCGGAGATCCTGGAGAAAACCCACGCAGGTCACGGGGAGAAGGTACAAACTCCGTACAGGCAAGCACCCGTAGTCAGGATCGTACCCGGGTCTCTGGCGCTGTGATGTAGCAACTCTACCGCTGCCCACAGCTAAAGGTCGTGAGAATTGATTGTTTCTTTGTAAAACATTGAAAGCTGCGGTTAGAGGTGGAAAAAATAAGAATTTCCAAGTCAGTGCCGCTAGTGGGGGAGGGAGGGGTGTAGATTTGGGGTTAGGAATTGGGTGTAGATTTAAGATAATCTATCAGTTTCGTTACATACGTGCATTTAATTAAATATGCATGAGGTTTCTTAAGTGCGCACCATGACTAAAAATCAGTCAGTGCAAAACAGCTGCCATTAGTCAATCGCCTCCCCTGAGGGTTCATTTTTTATCCATTGTACAGCAAGCTATTAGCGTGCTGAATTAATTAAAAAAAATTTATAGAGTAGGAATGAGCATTCTCTTCACCATTTTGAGAATCCGTGTGCAGCGCCTCATATTTCGCTTGGACAGCTTACAATCTAACGGGATGAATATTGGCTGCTCTAACTTCAAGTAAGCCTTGCATGCCCTCTCTCTCCATCCCCTCCCCCATCCTGGTTCTCCGACAAGTCCGACTGTCCTCCTGATTACATTTTACATTGTACGCTTCAGTGTCGGCTTCACCCATCTAATACAATGATCTACTCTACATTTTCCTGGATCCCCTTTGATCTCTCGTTTTTCACACCTTACCCTTGCGTATCTCTCGTTTCCCTTCCCCCCCACCCCCCCTCCCCCCCGACCCGCAGGTCTGAAGAAGGGTCTTGACTCGAAACGTCACCCATTCCTTCTCTCCAGAGATGCTGCCTGTCCCGCTGAGTTTTAATCCAGCACTTTGTGTCTATCTTCTGCGGAAATGTGTTGTTCGCTGGTCCTCGTTTGGTAGCTTAACATTTGCAGCAATCTAACAGTGCTTCTCTTGGCGGGTGACGGATATTAATTAAAACAGAATTTCACATCAAAGTTCTCGACGATCGCAAGAGCCAAATTAGGTAACGTCATTGGAGCCTGGCATCTAGCTGCCAAAATCAATGTGTTTTCTCTGTAATAGTTTTAATATTACAGCGCTGGGCACCGTGGTAGTACGCAAGGAAATGATTTTTTTCCTGAATTCTTGTGGGGCTGCTCAAAAGGAAAGCCCCTAATTATTTGTCCGTTTGTAACTCCAACACTTTTAACCGGTTTCTGAGCTCACTTTCAGATGTAAACACTAAGACAAGCGAACCACCTTGTAGGTATTGAAGAAATTGATGTAATCATGCAATGGGAATCAATCCCACAGGGTATAAAATGTGTCTTGGGCTGTCACACCAAGCCTGCAAGAGGGAATCACTGGCCTGTTTGTCAGCCTGCTCAGACTCCTGTTCTGGTTAGTTTATTGTCACGTGTACCGAGGTACAGTGAAAAGATTTTGCTGCGTGCCATCCAGCCAGCGGAAAGACAATACATGATTACAATCAAGCCATTCACAGTGTGCAGATACATGATAAGGGAATAACGTTTAGTGCAAGATAAAGCTAGAGGAGCATAATTTGGCTATTCGGCCCATCAAGTCTACTCCACCATTCAATCGTGGCAAATCTATCTCTCCCTCTCAACCCCATTCTCCCGCCTTCTCCCCACAACCCCTGACACCCGTAGTGATTAAGGACCTAGAGAGAGAGTTGTGAATCTGTGGAACACACAGAGAGT
>JAXLNO010005407.1:27500-47644 GCA_038087875.1 Malacoraja senta
ATGAGGTCGTCCCCCCCCCCCTCATCCTTCTGAACTCCAGCCAGTACAGGCCCAGTGCCGTCAAACACTCATCATATGTTCACCCACTCATTCCTTGGGATCATTCTTGGTAAACCTCCTCTGGGCCCAACACATCTTTCCTCAGATGTGGAGCCCCAAAACTGCTCACATACTCCAAATGCGGGCTGACCTGCGCCCTATAGAGCCTCAGCAATAGATCCCGGGTCTTAGTCTTTCCGCTGACTGGACAGCAGGCAACAAGAGCTGAGACAATGCAATAGGCTGAGCTGAGGTTAGGAGTAAAGGGGGTAGATCTTCACACAGTGGTCATTTCTTACCTCGGAGTTCGGCCGGTGGTCGACAATGAAAGGAGCACCGCTTCCCAAAAGTGGTCCCTTCCGGGCAAGAGAAGGTGGCGGGGTAGACGTGATACTGGTCGGGGATCCCACAGTCTACCGGCTCACACGGAACGTGCTGGTTCCATTTCCCGTCCGTACAGGTGACTGTCATCTCCAATTTAGACTGCAAACACAATTCACAACGCAGGGAGAAATAAATCCACTGTTGAACCTACAAACAGCGATCGCGATCAGATTAGGACTTTGAACTTTGAAACTTTAGACTTTACTTTAGAGATCCAGCACGGAGAGAGGCCATTCGGCCCACCCAGTCCGCGCCGGCAACCGGTCATCCCGTACGCTGACCTACGCACACTAGGGACAATTTTACAATGTACCAAAGCCAAATAATCTGCAAACCTGTACGTTTTTGTAGTGTGGGAGGAAACCAGAGCTCCTGGAGAAAACCCACGTGGTCACATGGAGAACGTACAAATTCCGTACAGACAGCAGCCGTGGTCAGGATTGGAACCCGGTCCCTGGCGCTGCAAAGCTGCAACTCTACCGCTGCGCCACCCGATTTGAAGCCAAACGTTTCCTGGTTTCCCGAGTATCACTTTCACAAAGTTATTGCCTGTTGTCGGCCTGATTCAGAGAAAGCGTGAAGCATGATTTATGATGCTACGTAGATTCCTCATCAGCTTTTCTTGAACCAAGAGTGCCATCTGACTACAAAACCATTGCAACACCACGTGCTCAGGCTTCTTTCCACGTTCCAAAGACGTATGGGTTAGTGGGTTAATAGGTGAGATGTAAAATCGTCCCCAGTGTGTAGGATAGTGTGAATGTACAGGATGTCCGCTGGTCATCGCGGACTCGGTGGGCCAAAGGGCCTGTTTCCACGCTGTATCTTATTATGCCCCTGTCCCACTTAGGAAACCTGAACGGAAACCTCTGGAGACTTTGCGCCCCACCCAAGGTTTCCGTGCGGTTCCCGGAGGTTTTTGTCAGTCTCCCCACCTGCTTCCACTACCTGCAACCTCCGGCAACCACCTGCAACGGAAACCTTGGGTGGGGGCGCAAAGTCTCCAGAGGTCTCCGTTCAGGTTTCCTAAGTGGGACAGGAGGTCTAAGTCTAAAAGCCTCATTGAACGTGTCCAAGCCAAAGAAGGGTGTTCGAGTTTGATTAAAGAAGAAAGAGTATTTAGTTTTGGAGATGCAGCATGGAAACAGGACCTTTGGCCCACAGCGACCATCGTTCACCCATTGACACTAGTCCAATGTTATCCCACTTTCTCATCCACTCCCTACATACTGGGGGCAATTTACAGAGGCCAATTAACCTACAAACTAGCACGTCTTTGGGATGTGGGTTACAGGGAGAACGTGCAAACTCTGCACAGACTGCACCCATGGTCAGGATCGAACCTGGGACTCCGGCGCTGTGAGGCAGCAGCTCTACCGCTGTGCCAATGAGCTGTTTGGAGAGGTACAAATAAAACTCTAACAGCATGAAGGAAGCTCTGACGATATGACTTTCTCCAGTACCAAGAGTGGATGCACAGTACCATTACCACAACGACAGGGAAACTAAAAGCCCTGTCCCACTGTACGAGTTCATTCAAGAGCTCTCCCGAGTTTAAAAAAAAATCAAACTCGTGGTAAGTACGGAGAATGAACGTAGCGGGTACGTCGGAGCTCGGGGACGTCTCTTAGCGGCTCGTAACGCTAACGGCAGGTACTCGGGAAGACTCGTGAAGATTTTTCAACATGTTGAAAAATGTCCACGAGAGCCCCGAGTACCGACGAGCGGCCATTACCGTAAATCTCCGAGTTCGAATCAGGGCAAACTCGGGGAGAACTCTTGGAATGAACTCGTACAGTGGGACAGGGCTTTAACAGCACAACAGTGCCAGACCAGCAAAGGGGGGCAGTCAACTTACAAAGGACAGTTGACAGAGAAAGCAATCCCTGTGTGTTAGGTGACCTACAAAGGACCTGGTGCAAACATACTCAGATGTCAAGAGCTTTGAAGGATATTAAACCACTAGAGACAACTCGACGTATCAGATCCCGGCCCACTGGAGAATTCCCCATGCCAATCTTCTTCTCCGGGGCTCCAAAACCAACAGTGCTTTTCTTTCAGAACTTCAAACGAACATCGTTCCTCGTCAGCCTCTGATTTAGTAATGACTTTCCCACATGTTACACGATGGTTCGAGTCGGTCGGTCATGTACATCACAAGAAAAACAGCGTTTGCTATATTTTACTTCCGATTCTTTACGATAGGTTAATCTTTCTGTGCTGTTGGTTTCTTTGAGGATTGTTTATGGGTGCACTTTATGACAAACTGTAAATGTGGATAAACTGATGAGTCCCTTGGCTTGTACCATTTATGTTCAAACCGATTTCTCTTCACAATCCAAGCGCCTGTATATTCTGCTCGTAACACTTCATTTGCGGTAGAGCTGCTGCCTTACAACGCTTGCAGCGCCGTTGACCTGACCACGGGCGCTGTCTGTACGGAGTTTGTTCGTTCTCACCGTGACCCGCGTGCGTTTTCTCCGAGATCTTCGTTTTCCTCCCACACTCCAAAGATGTACAGGTTTGTAGGTTAATTGGCTTGGTGTATGTGTAAATTGTCCCTAGTGTTTGTAGGATAGTGTTGATGTGCTGGGATGGCTGGTACGTTCCTTTAAGAAGGCGATGAGGAGGAATTTCTTTAGTCAGAGGGAGGTGAATCTGTGGAATTCTTTGCCACAGAAGGCTGTGGAGGGCAAGTCAATGGATAGATAGATAGATTCTTGATTAGTACGGGTGTCAGGGGTTATGGGGAGAAGGCAGGAGAATGGCGTTAGGAGGGAGAGATAGATCAGCCATAATTAAATGGTGGAGTAGACTTGATGGGCTGAATGGCCTAATTCTGCTCCTATCACTTATGAGCATGAACATTACTGGCTTTAACTTGTAAGAAAGGTTATTCTCTTTATTATATATCTAAACACTATGAATGGCTCGAGTTGGGTTGAGGAGTCTGCTTCCACACTGTATGACTTTCTGACTCTATGAGTCATAGAAATAAAATGTGCTTTTGTTACGGGCCATCTTCCCTCATCTGCGGTATAGGGAATGTTGGGGTACATTGCCACATAAAGGCTCTGTCTCACTGTGTTGCGGTCATCGGCGGTGAAGCGTGGCGGCGGCGGTAGAGGGGACCGCACAGCAACGGCGAGAGCGGCGAGCCTATGCCACGGGAGCGCCACACGGGTGCTGCGCGGGGGCCGAGTGATTTAAATACGGCTGGTCCCACGAGCTTGCGGTAAGTAAAAACAAAGGGCGGGCTGACTGCGATGACGTCATTTTGGATCTGCGGGGCTGTGGCGGCGGCCGTCCTGATCGCGGCGCTGTGGCGGCGGCCGTGCCGCACACGTGCCTCACTGGCGGAGGCTGTGGCGGTGCAAGTTCGACGCACGGCGCTCGTGCCTCACTGGCGGCGGCTGTGGCGGCGGCCGTGCCGCACTCGTGCCTCACTGGCGGAGGCTGTGGCGGCGGCCGTGCCGCACTCGTGCCTCACTGGCGGAGGCTGTGGCGGCGGCCGTGCCGCACTCGTGCCTCACTGGGGGAGGCTGTGCGGTAGGAAAAGTTTTTTGAACAGTGTTGGTTTTATTTTAGCACCGTGCGGTGTTGGGAACAACGGCGCACGGCCCCGGAATTGTGCGTTTGACCGAGTGCGCGGTCTATGGCGGCCCAGGAGCGGTAGATTCTTCCTGTTTCGCCGCCAATGACCGCAGACTCGTGAGACAGGCCTTTAAGGCACTAAATAGTTCAGGTTGTACGGCACGATGGCGCAGCGGTAGAGTTGCTGCCTTGCAGCACTAGAGACCCGGGTTCGAACCTGAGTACGGGTGCTGTCTGTACGGCGTTTGTAAATTCTCCCCGTGACCTGCGTGGGTTTTAATCCGGTTTAATCCGGTTTCCTCCCATGCTCCAAAGACGCAGTTAGTTTGTAGGTAAATTGGCTTGGTATAAGTGTAAATTGTCCCTAGTGTGTGTAGGATAGTGTTAGTGTGCGGGGTTCGCTGGTCGGCACGGACTAGGAGGGCCGAAGGGCCTGTTTCCAAGCTGTATCTCTAAAGTAAACTAAACTAAACTGGTAGTTTTATTTTGAGTCGTGCACAGAAGTAATATATTTCCCTCAATGTCATAGTCACAAATTAAAGTGCTATTTCCTGTTACTTGATACAGCAAGCTCGGTGTCTGTGGTCATAGCTGCTATTGTTAATGCCCTTGTTAAGTCTGGTGGATGGGAGTTAAACTGACACCTCCAGTCACCTTCCATAATGCAGCAGTAAGTTGCAATGACCAGGAACTGCAGATGCTGTTTTATAACCAAAGGTAGACACAAAATGCTGGAGTAACTCCGTGGGTCAGGCAGCATCCCTGGAGAAAAGGAATAGGTGACATTTCGAATCAAGACCCTTCTTCAGACTGAGAGTTAGTTTAAAGACACAGCGCCGAAACAGGCCCTTCGGCCCACCGAGTCTGTACCGTCCAACCATCCCCCATACACTGATGCTATCCTACACACACTAGGTTCACACTATCCACAATCTAGCTCCTGTAACTTATCAGTCGTAATTGTTGCCAAGTTCTCCTCGACATGCAATAGGTCTCAATTTACCCAAATCTCTTTGTTCACACAAACTATGTTAGTATGTAGGAAATATCCTTGAAGCTCTTTTAACGTAGCACGCATGGAAATTATAGAATTAATTAACAATGCAAGTAATGTATTTTTGTCTCCAGTTAAGGTATTAATTTAAAATGAAACATTTTGTCATGGTCTGTGTTACATATCGGGGTATCTACAATAGTTTTAGATTGAAAGCGCGCTTGTACTAAACGGACAGTGTGTGTGTTTCAAGGTTGCAGTTTGAAGACAGTTTTAGCAAAAATCTTTATTCTACAGTTGTGGATTGGTTCTCCTCAAGAGTATAGATTTAAACTTTAGAGAAAAAGATAGGGTGCGATAACAGGACCTTTGGCCCTCCGAGTCCGCGCCAACCAGCGATATCCGTACACTAATGAGCCTGTCCCACTTAGGCGATTTTTTGGGGTGACTACTGGCGACTGCCGCAAAATTCTCAACATGTTGAAAATTGAACATTTTTCGGCGACAGTGGTGACAATATTTGCTGTCGTAGGTTGTCACCAGATGTCGTGGGTGAATTCCATTAAAACTAGTCCCTGGCAGTTGCCTAGAGAATCGTGTAAGTGGGACAGGCTCATAACACTATCCAACAAACTAAGGACAATTTACAATTTTACCAAAGCCAATTAACCAACAATCCTGTACGTCTTTGGAGTGTGGGAGGAAGCTGGAGCACCCGGAGCAAACCCACGCAGGTCACGGGGAGAACGTACAAACTATGTACAGACAGCACCCGTAGTCAGGATCGAACCCGGGTCTCTTGCGCTGTAAGGCAGCAACTCTACCGCTGCACCACAGTGTCAAACTAATATGCTGTCACAAGGATAGTTATGTGGATCTGAAGATGCAACATATTAGCACTGTATTGTGAAGTAGAAAAACAGACTGAAAACAAGCTTATTGGAATAAATCATCAGACAACGGTAAAGTCTTGTTGGGTAGAAGGTGCAACTTCAATCTCTCCCCCTGGCCACTCACTTCCCCTCTCTGACAAGGGAGCTACATAATACTGCAGAGGGTCCCAATCCATTTTATCCTATCCATTTTCTCCACGGTGGCGCAGCGGTAGAGTTGCTGCCTTACAGCGCCAGAGACCCGAGTTCGATCCTGACTACGGGTGCTCTCTCCATAGATGCTGCCTCACCCGCTGAGTTTCTCCAGCGTTTTCTGTCTACCTTCGGTTGTTCCAGCATCTGCAGTTCTTTCTTAAACTATCCATGTAGCTGTCTGTTTCTTAAACGTTGCGACAGTCTCTGCCTCAACTACCTCCTCGTTCTGTACACCCACACTGCAAAGCCTCCGACTGGAAGTCCGTGCAGAGAGTGGTGAGGATGCCTGAAAAAATCATCGGGACTTCTCTTCCTTCAATCCGGGACATTGCGTGAAATCGTTGCTCGTCCAAGGCCAACAGCATTGTAAAGGACCCCACACATCTCCATCATGAACTGTTCACTCTGCTGCCCTCGGGCAAAAGGTATCGCAGTATAAGGAGCAGAACGGCCAGGTTCTGCAAGAGCTACTTCCCCCGAGCCATCAGACCCTTGAATTCCATATAATGTGCCGCCACTATTATCTATTTTTATCTTTTTATCTATTTTATCCTTTTGTTATTTTAGGTTGCAGATGCAACGAAATTTTGTTCAGATTTGCATTTGTTGGTGTATTTTTGAATGACAATAAAATCTTTGATTGATTGACCACCCCACGTGTGAAAAAATTACCCCTCGGTTTCCAATTAAATCTTTCCCTCATTCCCCCCCCCCCCCCCTCACCTTAAGCTTAATCGTCTGAATGACCTTTTCTTATTGCAAGCCCATACCAAAGTGGTTACAGAGGCACACTGGCTGCGGGTCAGTCGAGAGCGAGTTGCCTTCTGCCAGTCCGGGGCGGAGAATGAAACAGTTGTTTCTTCCCTCTGCAGATACAGCGTCAAGCTTGCTCGACCCCTTTATTTTTGTACCAATAATGTGCCTCAGTTCAAACTACAGAATTAAAACACCCTTAAATGCAGCAGTGTAAAGGCCCTGTCCCACGAGCATGCGACTGCATGCGGCAAGCGCGACCAAACCGGAAGCGGGGGCCGCGCGAGGGCCGAGTGATCCCCGTACAGGGCCTATCCCACCAGCATGCGACTGCATGCGGCGAGCGCGACCAAACCGGAAGCGGGGGACGCGCGGAGGTCGAGTGAGTGATGTGAAGTTCGAGCGAAGTCCGCGGGAAGTTCGTGCGTGACGTACGGTGTCAAGACGTTGCGTACGGCGTCGAGACACTGCGTACGGCGTCGAGACGCTGCGCACGCCCGTCGAGGCGGTGCGTACGGTGTCGAGGCGGCTGCTGGCCGGCAGGCCGTTGCCGCGCGGAATTTTTGAACACTGTCAGTTTTTCGGAGCCCCGCACGATGTCGGGACCAGCTCCACACAACTTCATACGGCTCCAGCGATCGAAGTGGGACCGGCCCCGCGAGGCCGTACGGCTCAAGCGACCACGTAAGGTCGCGCTTGCCGCATGCAGTCGCATGCTCGTGGGACAGGCCCTTAAGTTTACTTGCACCAGCCATCTGTGCCCATTCACAGTCCGTCAGCCAACTGGCGGTGGGAGAGATTTGTGTTGTCGTCCCCTCTCGAAAGTGGGTTGAGACAGCACAGATTCATTCCACTTACGACAGGACAGGAGAGACTTTCTTTGCGATCGTCTGGAAGGGGCTGGACTTGAACCAAGGCACCACCAGTGCGGAGATGCTTAAGAAGGAACTGCAGATGCTGGAAAATCGAAGGTAGACAAAAATGCTGGAGAAACCCAGCGGGTGAGGCAGCGTCTCTGGAGAGGAAGAATGGGTGATGTTTCGGGTCGAGACCCTTCTTCAGACGCTGACTTCAGACTTTAGTCTGAAGAAGGGTCTCGACGCGAAACGTCACCTATTCCTTCGCTCCATAGATGCTGCCTCACCTGCTGAGTTTCTCCAGCATTTTTGTCAATCTTCGATGTTCCCAGCATCTGCAGTTCTTTCTTAAACAGGTGAAATATGAGATGCTGTTCCTCCAATTTGCGTTTAGCCTCACTCTGATAATGGAGGAGACCGAGGACAGGAAGGTCTGTGTGGGAATGGGAAGGGGAAGTTAAGTGTTAGATGGCTTTCGATTGGACCAGCTGCGATGTTACGAAAGCAGACGGAGGTTTAAAAAAAGTCCCCAGGCTAATGCTGGGAACCTTTTAAACTCCAAGTTTAATCTCTCTCATCTGACCAGAAATCTGATTGTCGTTCAACCTTTAACCAGCAATTGACACTTCCCAAGATTGGCATGGTCTTGGCAGTGTGTCTTGCTGCACTGTTATTGTCTATTGATATGTGGAAGTATAAATTCACAACCCCCCCCCCCCCTCCTTTGTGAAATGTGACACGAGGGCCTTTTCCCCAAACTCAGGGGGATTAAGGTCGACTGTGTTAGGGAGGAACTGCAGATGCCATTTTAAACAGAATAAAGACTCAAAATGCTGGAGTAACTCAGCGGGACAGGCAGCATCTCTGGAGAGAAGGAATGGGTGACGTTTTGTGTCGAGACTGATCAGTCTGAAGATGGGTCTGAAGAAAGGTCTCAGACTGATCAGTTTGAAGATGGGTCTCTGGTAATTTACACCTTTTTTCAGTTAAAATTGAGAAACATCTCAAGCAGATTGCGAGTTCTTTAGCACTTACGTTACACTTAGAATAGCATGCACTAAACCTCCTATGTGCATGACACAGGTTTGTAGGTTAAAAAGGGGAAGGATTCAAACATCCCTGGGGGAGGGGTGATACTTTTTGGCATTCCCATCTGTGCAATGGAGAGACTGTTAGTTGGGAGACAGATGCAAAATGTTGGAGTAACTCAGTGGGTCAGGCAGCATCTCTGGAGAGAAGGAATGGAGGTGCCTTGCATCAAGAATCAGATGACTGACTGGTGCGTTGGTCAATGCTCGCAGTGCAGACAATCACACCAGTCTGAAGAAGGGTCTCGACCTGAAACGTCACCCGTTCCTTCTCTCCAGAGATGCTGCCTGTCCCGCTGAGTTACTCCAGCATTTTGTTGTCCATCTTTGGTGTAATCCAGCATCTGCAGTTCCTTCCTGCACAGAACCGTCAGTTGGTGCAGGATCATGTGTCAGCTACTCCTTGAACATCCGTCACAGTTACACACGTAAATCAGATCACTCTTCAGGGTTAACAGATCAAGGCATAAACCGTCGACCCCGAAAAGTGTTGAGCACAAACTAAAGGGCCTGTCCCACTTGGGTGTCATTTGCGGGTAATTTACGCGACATCATTTACACGTCACGACACATGACGCGCTCGTCGTGCCGCGCGCATGGTGCGCAATACGCGCTCATGGTGCGTGGTGACGTAGGCAGCGATGCGCGATCGCGCTCGGCGCCCCAGGATTTTGGGATGTACAAAATCTTTGCGCGCCATCTGCATGACGCGCAAATTACGCAAAAGTGGGACAGGCCCTTTAGGCCGTGTATAATTCGCGGAAGGCCAGTGGTGCAAAGTTGCTCCTGACGTTTGAGGAAGGGTCTCGACCCGAAACGCCACCCATTCCTTTTCTCCAGAGATGCTGCCTGATCCGCTGAGTTACTCCAGCTTTTTTGTGTGTCTATCTTCGGTTTAAACCAGCATCTGCACTTCCGTCCGACACAACTCTGCTGCTGACGTTTGTTGGAAATGCACTTCAAGCAGCTAAATTGTTTGCCTTCCTTATCGAGATTTGTTTAATTTACGAACAAGGCTGAAAGATTTCCTTTTTTTTCCCCCCCTCCTAATATAATTATGTTGCTTGATAACGAGTTGCTTTTTTGGTGGCCGCTCATGTTCGTTTCTCCAGAACTCCCTATTTATCGTTGCGCAGTACATTCCTTGAAACTGCCAGACCTTAGTAATTACTTGGATATTATGGAGGTCACATAAAAGTGTTTCTTTCTCAGTTGCTGATATTTACCTAGCTTTTGGTTATTTATTCTGGAAACACATTTGCCACTATGGCAGACTGTGCTTTTCTTAATGACAGAAGAAATTTGATAGCAACGATGATATCTGCCCCGCAAATTGACTCTCAAGGGAGAGTGAACTGCAAAAGTAAATCAGGGTTCAAATACATAAAACCAGCCAGACTCGAACATTAACGTCACAAATATAAATCTTTCTCAACAATGTGCACAGCCATGTATTTCACCAGGGTTTTCTTTCGCAGATGATATTTTAACTGCATGGGGATATCGGTGCTAAAAGTTATATTCCTTGTAACTGTGAGCAGAAGTGATCTGGATTAAAGTCATTGAAATATCCGAAGAAGCTTCCGTCAAACAAGAAATTACAGCGATTTGAGGAAGCAAGGAACTGCAGATGCTTGTTTACAAAAAGAGACACAAAGTGCAGGAATAACTCGAAGATAGACTCGAAGCTGGAGTAACTCATTGGGTCAGACGGCATCTCTGGAGAAAAGGAATAGGTGACGTTTTGGGGTGGAGACCCTTCTTCAAACTCAGTGGGTCAGGCAGCATATCTGAAGAACATGGATAGGTGATGTTTTGGATGGGAACCTTTCTTTCAGGCGCTGACCCGAAACGTCACCTATCCATGTTCTCCATAGATGCCGCCAGATCCGCTGAGTTACTCCAGCACTTTGTGTCTCTTTACATGTGTGCAATATGGGGGGTGGGTGATCCAGTGGTGTAGAAACAAGGAACCGCAGATGCTGTTTTACACTAAAGGACACAAAGTGCTGGAGTAACTCGGCGGGACAGGCCACACCTGTGGAGAACACCAATAGGTAACGTCACAGGTTGGGACCCTTCTTTTGAGTCACCTATCCATGTTCTCCATAGATGCTGCCAGACCCGCTGAGTTACTCCTGCACTTTGTGGCCTTTTGGATGATACAGATGTTGATCAGAGAGACTGGTTTGAAGGAACATTATTGCATTAAATTGGGAGAGAAAGATCTTTGGGGTGTGAGGGACAGGTGGAGTTTTCGCGGTGGTTGTAAAATTCAAGTGTACTAAAGTCCAATTAACTGAAGACCACGGGTTAACTAAAACCCCAGTTTCTTCCTGACTGTCATCAGACAACTGAACCATGCTATCAACATCTAGAGGGTAATCCTGAGCTACTATCTACCTCATTGGAGACCATCGGACTTTACTGGAATTTATCTTGCACTAAACGCAATTCCCTTTATCCTGTATCTGTACACTGTGGACAGCTCGATTGTAATCATGTGTAGTCTTTTCGCTGACAGGTGAGCATAATAATAAATTACATTGGTGGTAGACACAAAAAGCTGGAGTAACTCAGTGGGACAGGCATCATCTCTGGAGAGAAGGAATGGGCGACGCTTCGGGTCGAGTGTCCCAGCAGCGATCAGCATTCACAGAAGGCCTCTAGAGTCCCCGTGGACACTGTGTCTTCCCTCTCCAGAGACATGAAAGCACGGATATACAGTAAGCCCGGAAGAGGGACGGGCAGCCGACCCTGGTGCGACCATCGACTGCCGGCTGCCTGGACCCGCGGATGGCCATCTTGGCCAGGCCCAAGAGCAAACCCTCCCAATCGACCCTCCCCACTCAGGCCCAAACATCAAAATCGTGGGACTAAACCGCAACCAGAACTTGAGGTACAGGTTGCCCCTTCAGATACCCGTGATTTATGCGACTGTGTTATTACAAACAATCACGTACATCGGACAGTTCTTCAAGGACCGTACGTACCCCTTTAAGAACTAATGGCCCACTTAAGAACACTGAAGTATGCAGAAAGCGACTCAGAAACTGAACTATTCAAATTGTAAAATAGTTTGAATTGTGAGAAAAAAAAACGTACAGTTAAAAGAAACACTGTTAGTACACAGCCAATAAAAGAAACCTTACACTTAATGATTTAAAGATGTGCCATTGCTCTCTGACAGTTTTCAGGTTGCGTCAGAACGGTAATAAAAATAAAATGTGCACATACTTCACAAATCGAAGGCTCTCCACTTTGAGACAGTTTATATTTAGAAACACTAGTCTGTCACATTGCCACACAGACAGGCAAATGTCTTAGCTACCTGACTTAAGACACTGTGTGTAGGAAGGAACTGCAGATGCTGGATTATACTGAAGATGGACAAAAATGCTGAGTAAACTCAGCGGGACAGGCGATGGAGTTGCCTCCTTACTGCGCCAGAGACCCGGGCACGATCCTATCTACGGGTGCTGTCTGTCCGGAGTTTGCATGTTCTCCCTGTGACCCGCGTGGGTTCACTTCGGGTGATCCGGTTTCCTCCCACACTCCAAAGACGTGCAGGTTTGCAGGTTAATTGGCTTGGTTTAATTGTAAATTGTCCCTAGTGTGTGTAGGATAGTGTTAGTGTACATGGAATCACTGGTCGGCGCGGACTCGGTGGGCCGAAGTGCCTACTTCCGCGCTGTATCTCTAAACTAAACTAAAGCATCTCTGGAGAAAAGGAATAGGTGACATTTTGGGTCAAGACCCTTCTTCGGATGGGAGTG
Source organism: Malacoraja senta (assembly GCA_038087875.1). Classification (NCBI taxonomy): domain Eukaryota; kingdom Metazoa; phylum Chordata; class Chondrichthyes; order Rajiformes; family Rajidae; genus Malacoraja; species Malacoraja senta. Next base: position 40,074 of record JAXLNO010005407.1, read on the forward strand.
GTTAACCATAAAATGTGGACGGGTAACCAGGATAGTACAACGTTCCCTGTGAAGAAGCATCCTGTGGGGATATACAGACCTAAGAGTCTTTGTCCTCAGAGCTTCATACATTAGCATTAGCATTAGCACAGGTTGAAATATCAAATCCTGCATCCTCAGTTCCTGATGGCCATTATTTTAGCACCACAGGTGACTTTTAGCATTGGGTTGCCTCTTATAAACAGTGTTGGTGCTAATTGGTGTGGAAGAAGCATAGATTATTTCAGTTTAAAATGAAAATCTATCTGCACTGATTCTAAATGGTCCACAGTTCTTACTACATGTAAGAGGGATGACGAGTGGCACAGCGGTAGAGTTGCTGCCTCACAGCACCAGAGACCCTGGTTGGATCCTGACTATGGGCGCTGTCTGTACGGAGTTTGTACGTTCGCCCCGTGACCTGCGTGGGTTTTCTCCGTGCGCTCCGGTTTCCATCCCAAACCAACGACGACATACAGGTATGTAGGCTAATTGGCTTTGGTAAAGCTTGTAAACTGTCCCGAGTGTGTGTAGGATGGTGCTCGTGTACGGGGATCGCTGGTCGGCACGGACCCTGTGGGCCGAAGGGCCTGTTTCCGCGCCGCATCTCTGAACTAAACAAATGCCCTGATGTCGGTTGACATCTGGCTCTGCAATTTCTTCTTTTATTTTCTTCCAAAAGGATAAATGTTGAGAAGTGTAAAGGCCGTGTTATGAAAGTTGTTGTGCGGTAGATCACAGTTCTCAGTCTGCAAACTGTTCCGTTAAATACTTTGCTCTGCTCAATCTGTTTTTGTGATGAAGAAACCCAGTGGACTGCAAAGGCAGCATTCAGGCGCGCAATGCCTGCACATGCTCTTCAGGCCCAAACAGCTCCCTGTGGAGAGGCTGAGGCCTACACCAAAACATCTGTCTTAATTAGCTACAGTTGGGCTTCAAATGACTGGTTGACCCTGAATGTTAATGTCTTTTGGAAATCACTAATTTATATGTTCCCTTTCCTCTGGTTTTTAAAGCCTTTGAATATATTAACTTTAATTGATAGTCACAAAAAATTGTTTTCTCTGTAATCCTACAGGGAAACATCTCACGGTTATTGATTCTCCGTTGACAGTCATTGTTCCTGGAATGGCAAAGCGATGGAGAATCCAGTATCTCAGCGTTCAGCCTTTAGCTCAGGGCTCAGCTTTCACCACCTTTGCCGGGCGGCGTCAGCTCTCTGCCTCACCGAGACTTTCACAGCAAGAAACAATTGTTGAGGAACAGAACCATGCGGGCCTCAGAGTAAAAATCCTGGAACAACTTAGTGCTGGAGCAACAGAAGGCGGTGGAGGCCAAGTCAATGGATATTTTAAGGCAGAGATAGGTAGATTCTTGATAATTATGGGTGTCAGGGGTTTACGGGGAGAAGGCAGGAGAATGGGGTTCAGGAGGAAGAGATAGATCACCCGTGATTGAATGGCGGAGTAGACTTGATGGGCCGAATGGCCTAATTCTGCTCCTATCACTTATGAACTTAGCACGTCAGGCAGCATGTCTGGGAGAACCTGGAGAGTGACGGTTCGGCTCGGAAACCTTCTGATGTTTAAGTCTGAAGAAGGGTTCCGACCCGAAACGTCACCTATTCCTTTACTCCAGAGATGCTGCCTGACCCGTTAAGTTACTCCAGCTTTTTGTGTCTATCGCAAGATAAATCAGCATCTGTAATCCCTTCCTACATGATAACTAGTAGAAACTGGGAACTGTAGATGCTGGTTAATACACAAAAGGACATGAGTGCTGGAGTAACTCAGTTGTCAGGCAGCATCCCTGGAGAACATAGATAGGTGATATTTCTGGTCGGGACCCTTCTTCAGATTTCAGACTCGGAGTCTGAACCCAAAACATCACCTATCCATGTTCTCCAGAGATGCTGCCTGACCCGCTGAGTTACTCCAGCACTTTGGGTCCTTCTGATATAAACCTTGTTGAATTCAGATGTCATTCAAGGCGGCAAAATCCTGGTCCCTTCTATCTGTCAGATGTTTCCAGGACAGATATCTTTAATTTGACATCATGTTCGGCGTAAACATTGTTGGCCAAATGGCCTAGGATTATTCAGCCAGGAGCAAATTCAGAACTCAATCCTTGTAGGTGAGGTGCTGAGATTAGGAAGTAGGGTGGCACGTAGGCATAGCGGTAAAGTTGCTGCCTTGCAGCCCTTGATCCGGGTTCGATCCCAACTACGGGCGCTGTCTGTACGGAGTTTGTACTTTCTCCCCGTGACCTGCGTGGGTTTTCTCCGAGATCTTTGGTTGCCTCCCACACTCCAAAGACGTACGGGTATGTAGGTTATTTGGCTTGGTGAATGTAAAAATTGTCCGCTAGTGTGTGTTGGAAGTTTTAACGAGTGGGATCGCTGGTCGGTGCGGATCCGGTGGGCTGAAGGCCTGTTTCCGCGCTGTAAATTAAACTAAAATAAAACTAAACATAATTTAAATCCTACATCATAAAATGAATATCTCATTGTGATGGTGCAAGGGGTGGCAAATGTTACCCAGCAAAAACAAGATAGCTACTTCAATATTAAGGGCCTGTCCCACTTTCACGACCTAATTCACCACCTTTTTACTCGTGGACATTTTTCATCATGTTGAAAAAACGCCCCGACCTACTTGATGCCACGAGTACCTACGACAAGCATTGACAACCTGCTACGACCTGCCTACGACCTCCTACGACCTCGTGGACGACCATGCTGCGAGTATGAGTCAAGGGCTAACTCCGCAGAGGTCGTGAATTAGGTCGTGAAAGTGGGACATGGGCTTTAGACTGTTGGCATCCGAAGCCTCGCCGAATATCTATTGTTCATGTCTGAACTCAGAGAGAATAAAGGGAGATTTGAAGTGTTGGGCATCTTAACTGATGGCAGTCAAAAATGCACATGGCACTTTAACTATCTGCAAACACACAACATGTGGCATTTAACCCTGTGGAATTTTCAGAAGAAAAATGTTTAAAATTTTTGTTAAAGATGGAACTGCAGTTTGTCTGGGTTAAAACGTGGTCGTAGAGTTGGGAGGGTAGGGGGAATAAGTTTACACCCCAGCGGTATGAACATTGACTTCTCCAATTTCAGGTAGTCCTTGCTTTCTCCCTCCTTCCCTCCCCTTCCCAGCTCTCCCACACCCTACTGTCTCCACCTCTTCCTTTCTTTTTCCTGCCCCCCCACTCCCCCGGCATCAGTCTGAAGAAGGGTCTCAACCCGAAACGTCTCCTATTCCTTCACTCCATAGATGCTGCCTCACCCGCTGAGTTTCTCCAGCTTTTTTGTCTACCTGTAATATTTTTGTTAGTTCAGTTTAGAGAATCAGTGGGGGAAACAGGCCCTTCGGCCCATCGAGTCCGTGCCGACCAGCGATGCTTGCGCTACCCGGCGCACCAGGGGCAATTTACAATTTTTACTGAAGCCAATTAACTGACAAAGCTCTACGTCTTTGGTGTGTGGAGGGAAACTGGAGGAAAGCCCACGCAAGTGAACGTACAAACTCTATATCTACCTTTAATCTAGTAAATATAGCTCTATTATTTCCTACCATTAAGAAATTGATGTTTAATTTTCAAGCTTCAAGTTACTTGCGCATGTGTGGACACGATGATTGGAAAATATTGGGAATGGTACGAGGGAGATGGAAGGAGTTTGGAGGTTTGTGAATGAGACAGATTTTCGTTCTTTCGGCTAAATGATCCAGCTTGTTCCTGACCAAATGTACCAGCACCCAAGCAGGTAAATCTGAGAAAGGCTGAAGAGCGCTCAGATGAAACCTAGGGGAAGCATCTCAGGACACCTCGCAGGAGGATGAGGGGCGATCTTATAGAGGTGTACACAATCATGAAAGGGATAGATCGGGTAGATGCACAGAGACTCTTGCTCCGAGTCGGGGAATCGACAACCAGTGGACATAGGGTTTAAGATGAAGGGGAAAATATTTAATAGGGTCCTGAGGGTAACTTTCTTACACAAAAGGTGGTGGGTGCATGGAACGAGCCGCTGGAGGAGGTAGTTGAGACGGGTACTATCTTTAAGAAATGTTTAGGCTGGTACATGGATAGGATAGGTTTAGAAGGATATGGGCCAAATGCAGGCAGGTGAGAATAGTGTAGATGGGACATGTTGGTCAGTATGGGAAAGCTTGGCTGAAGGGCCTGTTTCCACACTGGACGACATCTCCACACTGCTCCAACAGCTCAATTTCTGTCTGCTGCATATGGGGAAATAGCACTCCAAGCCTCCCATAACATTCACGATGACATTTCTGACGGCTGCATTTGAGTAACAAATGAATGAAGAGAGACATGATTTTTACAGACATGAAAATGCCAGGGTAAGCTCGGGGACTGCCCAATTCACCTCTACCCAAGTGCTGACATCGTACTTGGTCCATGGAGCTGATGCGCTACAATGTTGAGAACTATATTCTGCATCTTCCCCTTTGGTCTACCCATTGTACTGTGATTCAGCTTGATTGTATTTACGTACAGTATCATCTTGATTTTATTGGATGGCAGTATTGCTTCAGGACGAGGCACTTCTTCAGACTGTGTTGCATTAGAACCAAACATCTAAGTCAAAGACTAAAAACGTATCTATACTCCCAAGCCTTTCCTGACGTCCTCTGAGTAAGGGCTACATGTATATATGTATGTAGTTTGTTTTGTTTTATGCTATTCTTATAACAAATGTAAAGCACTTTGGCCAACAAGAGTTGTTTTTTAAATGTGCTATATAAATAAATGTGACTTGACTTGACTTGATCTAAAGGGCCTGTCCCACTTTCACCACCTCTGCCAAGTTTGCCCTTGACTCATACTCGCAGCATGGTCGTCACGAGGTCGTAGGTAGGTCGTAGGTGGTCGTAGGTAGTCGGAGGAGGTCGTGATGCTAGTCGTAGGTACTCGTGGCATCCAGTAGGTCGGGGCGTTTTTCAAGCTTGATGAAAAATGTCCACGAGTAAAAAAGGTCGTGAATTAGGTCGTGATAGTGGGACAGACCCTTTACAAGTTCCTGGTCGTCTCTAAGATCTTTGGGCTTTGCAATATTTTAGCAACGGCGATCTCTTTTTTGCACGGGTACGTCAGTCGACGTTGGAACAATTTGCTGCCGTGATGTGGAGAAACCTTTTCACCCGGAGAGTTGTGAATCTGGGGAATTCTCTGCCGCAGAAGGCAGTGGAGGCCAATTCACTGGATGTTTTCAAGAGAGAGTTAGATTTATCTCACGGGGCTAAAGGAATCAAGGGATATGGAGAGAAAACAGGAACGGGGTTCTGATTTTAGATGATCAGCCATGATCATTTGAATGGCGGTGCTGGCTCGAAGGACCGAATGGCCTACTCCTGCACCTATTTTCTATGTGTTAAAGAAGGAACTGCAGATGCTGGAAAATCGAAGGTACACAAAAATGCTGGAGAAACTCAGCGGGTGCAGCAGCATCTATGGAGCGAAGGAAATAGGGCAACGTTTCGGACCGAAACCCTTCTGGGTTTCGGACCGAAACGTTGCCTATTTCCTTCAGGGTTTCGGCCCGAAACGTTGCCTATTTCCTTCGCTCCATAGATGCTGCTGCACCCGCTGAGTTTCTCCAGCATTTTGTGTACCTCCTATTTTCTATGTGTCTCTGTATCAGAAAAATGGTGAGGCTCCAGTTAGCCACACAGATCCACAGTACAAGTCAGACCAACTGCAAACAAGAACCTGATTTGTTTAGTACGCTCACACACAGCTGCCTTCATTTGGCAGGTTATACACAGTTTTAAAGAGTATGCCAACTTAAAACAGCTGTGAGCTGACTTGTTCAGGGACCCAGGAGTAAAAATATAAGAAGCTAATATTTGAGCTTGGTGTGCATTTAAGTTATATTTTAGAAACAAGTGGTCTCACGTAACAAGTCACTGGATATGAACATAAAAGCTTTGACAGACAGGAACACCCCGCGTTTGATGGCCTGTCAAGGATAAATAACTAAATGGTTCTGTCCCTGCCTGAACTGATCGATAAGAGAAAAACCAACTTGGCAATAGGAAAAGTGGCAAAGATAATAGAGTCGCTGCCTCACCGCACCAGAGACAACGGGTTCAATCCTGACCTTGGTTGCTGTCTGTGGTGGAGTATGCACGTTCTCCTTGTGACCCGCGTGGGCTTCCTCCAGGTGCTCCAGGTTCCTCTCTCATCGCCAAAATGCGCCAGATTCATTGGCCATTGAAAATTGCTCTTGTTGCGCAGGTGAGTGGTGAATTTAGTTTAGTTTAGTACGCGAGGTACGGCGCGGAAACAGGCCCTTCGGTCCGCCAGCGATCCCCGCACATTAACACAATCCAACACACACGAGGGACAATTTACATTTATACCAAGCCAATTAGCCTGTACAACTTTAGAGTGTGGAAGGAAACCAAATATCTCAGAGAAAACCCACGCAGGTCACGATGAGAACGTACAAATTCTGTACAGACAGCGCTTGTTGTTAGGAGTTTAAGAAGGAACTGCAGATGCTGGAAAATTGAAGGTAGACAAAATGCTGGAGAAACTCAGCGGGTGCAGCAGCATCTATGGAGCGAAGGAAATAGGCAACATTTCGGGCTTCTGCAGTTGTATGTGAGACCACATCTGGAGTATTGTGTACAGTTTTGGTCTCCTAATTTGAGGAAGAACATCTTTGTGATTGAGGCCGTGCAGCGTAGGTTCACAAGATTGATCCCTGGGATGGCGGGACTGTCATATGGAAAGATTGAAAGACTAGGCTTGTATTCACTGGAGTTTAGAAGGATGAGGGGGGATCTTATAGAAACATATAAATTATAAAAGGACTGGACAAGCTAGATGCAGGAAAAATGTTCCCAATGTTGGGTGAGTCCAGAACCAGGGGCCACAGTCTTAGAATAAAGGGGAGGCCATTTAAGACTGAGGTGAGAAAAAAACGTTTTCACCCAGAGAGTTGTGAATTTATGGAATTCCCTGCCACAGAGGGCAGTGGAGGCCAAATCACTGGATGGATTTAAGAGAGAGGTTAGATAGAGCTCTAGGGGCTAGTGGAGTCAAGGATATGGGAGAAGGCAGGCACGGGTCATTGATAGGGGACGATCAGCCCATGATCATAATGAATGGCGGTGCTGGCTCGAAGGGCCGATTGGCCTCCTCCTGCACCTATTTTCTATGTTTCTATGGGCCGAAACCCTTCTTCAGACGGTAGTTAGGATGCAACCCGGGTCTCTGGCGCTGTGAGGCAGTTGCTCTACCGCGAGGCCACCATGCCCCCCCCCCAACTTGCGGATAAATTGTTTTTTAAAATGGATTAACGTGGGATAAGTGTACTGCGGACTCAATGGGCCAAAGGACTGTTTCCATACTGTATCTTTCTATGATTAACTTGACTTGCCGTCCTAGGTAGCATCTCCTCTCGTTGGTCAAAGCCAACCAGTGAATTCAGTCGGCCTGAAAAGAATCAACTTTAAAACACCTATGATTAATTTCTCCGAGCTGCGCCAGCAGTGATGTTTTCCCCATGGGCAGGTCATTGG